>CAJPEV010001107.1:0-77599 GCA_905338385.1 Darwinula stevensoni
GTGTTGCTCACTGGTGCTAAAGTGTGAGTTGCAGCAGGAGGATTTTTCCGCTGTGAAACAAATCTCCCCTCCATACAGCAAAATGTACAGCCTGACAGTGCTCGCTGCGCAAACGACTGTAGTGATTTGAGATGACATGGAGAGGCCTGACAAAATGTCCCGAATTCTGTGGTGTAAGGGTAGCACACTTGACCGGCAAGCGAGAGGTCCGTGTTCAATTCCCTGAGTGTTCAATGAGTGTTCCGTGTTCAATTCCCTGACACCTGAGTGTTGCGTTCCTTCCATCAAGTTGCCCAGCAGGCTGCATGGCTCTCCTTTTCCTGAGCTCAGCATTCGCTGCCTCTTGCTGTTCAGCCTTACGCTCCCAACGTGCAACAGGGTACTGTTCATCAGTCATTCTAGCCATTATATCTAACACCTCCTAAATAATCGATTTAGGCGCTTCGCACCGCAACTGCAGTGGCAAACGTTCTTTCCGCGCTAGCACCAATCGTTTATCTGCAGCGACTGCCTCATCGCCGTCCTGTGGGACCTCTTTCAACATTTTTTTCACGTTCAACCTCACCTCGCAAAAATCGCCACAATTTTGATGGGAGGAGTGGCCCGTTTGCGCGACGTATGAAACAATGAACTAACGTTATTATTTTGACTTCATCAATCATGAGAACTCAAATAAATCGGCCATGACATGAAATGCAAACAGAAAACTATTGTATGGAAGCGATGTCCCGAAGAGCCACGCCTGACCTAACGGAAAAAAGTAAGTACATAAAAAAAAAAATTCAGCAAAAAATGCATTCAAATGGAGAACCGCCACAACTCTCCGGCTCTTCGAAGGAAAGTATAATGTGGACTGAAAAGGCGTAGCCTTGTAAGCCTGGCGATTTAGGCCGCGGATGGACTGGCCTATGACCCGGAAAGGCATTGCATCGTAGGCCCGCGCGTTGGGGGTGACAGCCACGACCACCGCCACCGCAGCTTTTGACCTCTTCGAATTAAAGTATTAGATGATGGCTTGGAAAGGCGCAGGCTTGTAGGCCTGGCCTATGACCCAGAATGGTCTTGCATCGTAGGCCCCCGAGTTGGGTTTGACAGCCACGACCACCGCCACCGCAGCTTTTGACCTCTTCGAATTAAAGTATAGGATGGTTTGGTAAATTAATTTTTAGTGACAATAGAAGAAAGAAACAAAAGATGTGATACCGTTTCGAAGTCGATCGATAAACAGCCTACAAATATAAAAAAGTTAGCTCTCCCAGATTCAGTATGAAAAAAAGTTGTCCATAGCTAATCACTTTATGTACATGGTTCCTGGTTCCCGGCATATGGCTATGATACAGACAGACTAAAGCTGGTGAGATCCCTTTCTGTAGAGTACATACGGCACGGTCCATCCAGGCCCATTAACAAATACCTTTTTTTTAGAGGGCTTTCCTCTAATGTTTCTTTTTTTTTATGAATGCAAGGTACCGGTGTCTCTCATATTTGACTATTCGACCTTGACATTTGCGATGAAACCCATGATTCAAAAATTGCTCTTTTCCCTACATTTTGATGCTTCGATGAAAATCGGCAATCAACGTAAGTTGTTTTCTTCTGCGAAACATCATTTCAACAATGTTTTTTCGATATTTGGGGTTTTGTCCATTTGATAAATCGACCTTTCCGGTTTTCGGCGATGCTGCCTTCGACGAATCGGTGTTCGATATTTTGATACGCTCCCACTTTCCAGCCGTTTAGAATAACACGATACAGAACACTTTCCGGAGAAGTGCTCACACATCATGAATCATGACCCGCACTCGACCTGAAACTTGATTACCAAAGTCCAAAGCCTGTTTTCTCCTTCTAGCCTCAGAAGTCGAGGTCTCAAATGACGCATTCTCTCGCACCCGACCGGAAACTAGACTGCCAATCTCGCTTCATGCCCATGCATGGGTCTAATCGGTCCTACTGTGCCGATCCGCATCCCAGCCAAGCTCAAAATCTTCTCCTATTCTACCGTGGCGTTCTTCACACGTTGACCGCCACGGCAGTGCTGGCTTATTGATTTTCCCATTCACTGAGGCGCACCGGTGCGCCTCGTGGCGGTTAACCTGTTAAATGAAAACGACGGTGCTCAATTTAACATTAAGAAGCGGAACTTGCTGAACATTTGCATACAGGCGATAGGGGTTCCCTGTGGACGAAAAGCTTCCCCTTATCGAAAAGACGTTTTGAAAGATTGTTTTTTTTGTCATTTTAAAGTTGTTCCCCTTTAGAATGCCATGCGGTGGCATTCACCGTTACTCATTGTCACAAGAGGGAAATGGTTCGTCCCTTCAGACGGGAACCGTCCACACGCCCCTCCATTTCATTACTGCGGGTTCCGAATTCGTTTTGTGTGCCTTAGTTTGGCCATTCGAAACCCAGTGGCGATAACTATTGGGTCGAGAGCTCAAAAAGTTCTATCATTTTCACGTCACGAAGTCTAATTTCTGCGATAAGAATAACATCGTACCGAATACCTTCCTGGGCGAAGTGCTCACAACCGACAATGATAGAATGAGGTATTGTCCGCTACGGAAGTTTTTGCTATCCTAACTGTTTGCAATGATCACGTGTCATACTCTGTCGCGTTACCAGCTTCGTCGCCGGTTTAAGAAAGTGCTTCGAGTTTGTTTCTAGCATCGAGTTGGTGCTCCAATATGTTGACGTTCTCAAAATGCCCGAAAAAGTGGCAAAGTTTAAATCATTCTGTCGCGGGATCTACGGAACGTAAGAGAAGTTCTGGAGTCGCAGTCAGCAGATATGCATGCATGACGACGTTCGCAAAACGCTGCTTCGCAAGATGCTTCCAGGAATTGTGAAACTGACAAAGAAAGAGCAGAAAGTCATGAAGTCAAGAAAGCAAGTGGAATGTTCTCATTCCACTTATTTCAGCCCTTGCGCTCACGGGCTTTTAGACTAGGTTGTTGATATTGAGTGAAGTGGCTTTCCCTATTTCCCTTTATTAATCCCTTGCACCTGTATCGCCGGCATTTTGCTTAGACCTATACCCGAGCCCTCTTTTCTGCCATTAGCCTAAACTGAAGTATTGGACACATATCCCTATCTCTATCTTTTGAATAGGAGAATGTTTGGTAGAAAAATCATGGGAAATCCCAAAGGAGCGAATTGTGACTAGGCGTCATGAGCCCAACGAGTATGTTTCCGATCGCAGCACGCATGCCTGTACTGTTCTCACTGGTGCGACATCTCCAGTATTTTATTAGCTCATTGGCTCACACATATCCAAAATAACAGGTACACGCAACGTGGCATAAGGCCATTAACGTTCGGTAACTTGCGCGACAGGTTGCGATGTGAGTAGCGTGAGGCCGCGGACAAAAGCCCACATACCATGTTGACTTACGAGACGACGATTCAAGGTAACGCCTTCATCTTTAGGTTGCCCTTCGTTTTCTTTCGGTGTCGGTTCCCCGTCCTTTGCAATGACGATTAACCTAGCGTAGGGGCATACAAAGATATAAGGGATGCTTTTGCCGCGTCCTGTGATCCTCGTCAATTTCTCTTTCGTTTCGACTCGAAGTCACTGATATTGAGAATAATTTATGACATCGGAGAGGTTTGAACGAAGACTTAAACATGCAGTATGCGTTTGACGGAAAGAATGTCTTGTGGTAATCATGCTGAAGACCATGTCCACCGATTTCCCGACCACTTAGGAGTGACCATTATTCATTTTTGAAGTGAAAATGAAATTTACATCCTCCTTATTACCACGAAATGGCAAAATGCATTTATAGATGTTGTGCGCATGCATTTTATTTTAGACGCGTTGTGTTTGAGTGTTAGTGTTAAATAGTGCAGTCTTTATACAAGGAGATATCGTCCTGGTAGAATCAGGCGAGAAAGGGACGAATTCATTCCTTCCGAAGTCGAGCCTTGTCGCAGCAGGTACGTCATTTTCTGGCAAATGATGGCTCTGATAACTGACGGAAAGGTGAGAGAATTAAAAATGGTTTTTCCATTTTAAAACTTTCTCCAGGGATAAACTCCATGACTTTTAGCAGTAATCATTCCTCCGGAACCACCGTAAAGAACCAATGAATTCGTAATTCGTGAGTGAAGCTGTATCGGATGTACCTTAACGAACGTGTAATATGGATCATCTGTGCAAGGGAATCGTGGAGTGCTGACCCTCTTCACGATCTTCGGTTGAAGCTTCACGTTGACGTAGGTTTGGCGGGAGTCGAACTCCACGAACTCGAACTTGAACGGGATTCCCTCAAAATCCGTCACCTGTATCAAAAATCCAAGACATCAGTCATCGCTTTCATGCGGGGTGAAGACTAAGTAGAAAAAGGTTGTTTCGTCGTTATTTTGCTTCCAGGAGTCCTTTAAGTCATGACTTGTCATTTCATTTCATTTGCATCATTTTAATAAAAAATTCACAGGCATTGTACCAGTCACACGTGTGAAATTCTATGGTTCAATACCCAATCCGCCATCTACCGTATAACATTTTGCTTGTCTTCTCAAATACCGAGTCATTTCGTGAAAATCACGTTTAAGGTCATTTTCAGACACATTACTTATGTTCTAATCGCACACACATCGATATCACGTCTCGTGGACGTACACTCTGCATCGCATTCTATGCAAAACGAGGTTCAAGGGCTGAAAAAATCACTCATGTTTGGCACAGCTAGTCGTAGGAGGTTGGGGTCAATTTTCCTTGTTATTAATTGGTTATAATTTACTTGCGAGGAATTTATAGGGAAATCCTGAGAGGTATTGTGACTTGCTTAATTTATTTAATAATAAATGTTTCACTTTTAGACTAAGCATGACATTTTAATTAATGTGAGAAATAGTTATTATATGGCTATATACTAGTTTGTCACAAGTAACAATTCGATGAGGAAGAGTCATCATGAGGTAAGCATTTTGAGGAGCGTCGATGAATACACTGCGGTACGTACAGACTGCGAAAACGTTTCCATAATTTGTAGTGAAGTGGCTACATAATCAAAAGAAGTTCGAATCATTGATTTTTCCAGTGTTACCTGATGAACCGTTTCCAAATAGAATGATTTAAGAGTAAATTGTCCAAATGGAAAAGGTAAAAGAGCTCCTTCTTTTACCTTATGAGTCCCCCTCAGAAGGTAGAGACAGGAAAAGGAACGCGGAAGCATCAAGGACTGTCTCACTAGACTTACAAGAGCAAGAAGCCTTTCCCCAGCGTGCGATTGGGCATGAACGCATGACAGACACACGGCTGCTCCTTGCATCTGGGATGCATCTGCAGCGCTGCCCCCGTCCATTCCCCGATGCCTGAATGGGAAGGAGCCGTCCTTTATACTGGAACCGGCGACGCTTGAAAGTAAAATCTGACCTACTAGGAGTGCTGATGTCCATCGGATCCATCGTCTGAAGGACGGTTAGGTTGGTATCTTCGTCTCTCAATTCGATCTTCCTGAACAAATCAGAGGCCTTTCTCGTACAATTCCGCAGCACCCCCATTAATCCCTGATGAAAACGAATAAATGTGACGTTGAATTCGGAGCTGGTCTTGGAATGACACTGAAAGATATTCGATTTGATTTAACCTCTGATTTGTTGAAGGCTCGATTAATGTCGATCTTCGTTCCATCTACACTCCCATTGAAGACATTCATGTCGGAGAGGATAGACGGATCCCGATCAGTGCAAATAACGATCTGTGGGAGTTCTAGTTCCTTCATTTGCTGTACCCTGTACTTAGTGCTTGTGGGTATTCCAAGGTATTTGTCCGCATAGCTCACCACCTGCAAGATGAATGCAAGAATGAACTTTTCTTTTCCGAAACTATGAGAAAAAATAGCCTACTTGTGGAAAGTAGCGGTTAAAATAGATGAAAACACTAGGTTTTCATGAGGTCAGGCCGTTACAACTACTGAGAAGGCAATGCACTTAGAAAAGTTTCGTTCACAGTGGTATGGATTTAAAATTATTTATTTGATCACATGATATTTCCGGAAGTGACCTTCTTTTCCTATCGTAAAGTAGTCTGGACTTGCTGCCTCTCCCGCTCTCGTCACGGCGTTTGCTAGGTAGCCTCTCTCTGCGCTTCTGTGGAGCCAGCGAAAAGGAGGCCTTCCTTCATAGGGCCCATGCTAGGAGTGTCATCCACAGACGGAGGAGGGTTCCCCACTGTTCGACTTGGTGGACGGGCGTCCCGGAAATACTCGATGAGGGTTAGTGGAGGGAAAACGGAATCTCTCTTCCTTCGAGTGCCTTCGTTCATTATTAAATTCCCTTTACCATGTTAATCGGTGCTTTCCTCGAGAGGGAGCTGTCTTCATTGAACGAGAAATCGTTGAAGGACATCATTTAAGCCTGAAGTACCCATTCCCGTCCAATTTTCTGGAGAAATAATGATGTTTTTATTACTGTTCCTAACGAGGAAAATTTCATAAAAAATTGATGAACTCCTTCGAGGGTTCTTCAGTCAGAATGGAAAAACTCATTTCCCAGCTCTTAAGAAGAGGGAAGGACAATAAGTACTTACGGTAACACTGACCGATGGTGCGCGATTGCTGATGCGCGACACTGTAACGTCGATTACGGCATTCAGAAGTAAGATTATGAACGGTTTCGCGAAGCTCTTAAGAAGAGGGAAGGACAATAAGTACTTACGGTTACACTGACCGATGGTGCGCGATTGCTGATGCGCGACACTGTAACGTCGATTACGGCATTCAGAAGTAAGATTATGAACGGTTTCGCGGTAGCGAAAGGAGTTACTTCTGGCGAACGTGCATCGAGCGGCGTCCACGACCGGTCCGAAGGGCGTCAACCGACCGGGCAGCTTCAGGAGGAGGGGAGGCACCAGTGGGAATGTGAAGCTCTGTGAGTCTCTTTGTCGTCTTTATGGCATCGATTCTCGCTTCGTTTGGTGGCGGGGTGCTGGGGCGGACGTGGAAGTCGGGAATGGAGTTGGCGATAGGTGCACTTTCGCCGGAAACGTTCTGAAAACGGTAGAAGTTATTAGAAAACACGTCTCTCCATTCCTCAAAACTGGCAATGCCTAACTCCGTCCGTGTGAATTTATTTATTTGTTATCATCGTATGCAAATCCCATTTCTTTCCTGCCTCGTTTGCAAAAAGAGAACACTTGACAGCAACATCTCCATTGCTCCGACAGGTGATCGTTGAGCCTGTTGCGTATGAAAATCCTGGTCGAATTTTCCAGCCGTTGACGCTTCATTGGTAGTTACTCAGGGACTGAGACTTATTGACTGAAGGATTCATCATTGGCAATTACGTTTACACGGTCCATTGGGATATGTAGAACAAGGGTTCCTTTTAACTTTGGCAGAGGAAAGACTTAAAATTTTGACTAGAGTGTATATTGGCATGATACTGATTTGTAGAGTCACGTAAAATCCGTAAGAACTACGTGAAGACCTGCACAGGGAATCGATGAGACAATTTTCCATTTTCAAACCCATGACCGTGTCAAAGAGACAGAAAATCTGTGAAAAAAAAAGTCTGGAACGTGGATAAGTTTTGCTCGATATGCTCGAATCCTACGTGCACAACTTGGCCCAACGCTCCGTCCGCCGATGGGCCCATAGGGCCTGGACAGGTCTTTGCGATGTCGACTTCCGCTCCTCCATTCGGTCGATTTAGGTGGAACGTAGGTTGATGCCATTGGCCGTAGGGATTGGGTGTACCATGTATGTTTCTTTAAAATGAGACATTCAAAGCTTATTGGTATCTAATGAAATATGTACTAAGTATCAGGTTGTAACATATATTTTACCGATTTATTTTATATTTCAATTTGAAAATTCAATAACATTAAATGAAAAATTAATCTTCAATGTAATTCCCTTCTCTGTCTATAATCTCCTTCCACCTGTTCATAAGTTTTTCGATGCCACGTATAATGAATTCCCTGGGTTTCGAATTAAAAAATGATGACACTTCATTTTTGGCAGCTTCCCGGGAATGCAGTTCCTTTCCCTTCCAGATGATTTTGCAGACTTCTGAATCGATGGTAGTCTGAAGGTGCTATTTCCGGGGAATGAGCTGGGTGAGGCATTTTTTCCTAGCCAAATTCCTCCAGTTGTGGCGGAGGTGATTCGCGCGGTGTGAGGGCGCGCGTTGTTCGGGTGGAACGAAACACCTCTGCGATTGATTAATCCAGGAAGTTTTCGTTTTTTTATGCTGTCTTCAATCGTTGGAGCTGTTGACAGTAGACTTCTGCCGTGATGGTTTGGTTCGCTTTCAACAGCTCAAAATGAATGATTCCTTGCACACACCACCAAACACATCGCAAAATTTTCATTGGATGGAGCCCATCTCTTGGTTGTGGCTGAGGCTTATCTTCAGGGCTAAGCCACTGATGGCGACGCTTAATGTTGCTGTAAAGGACCCACTTTTCGTCCCCAGTGACGATCCGATCCAAAAACGATGCCTGGAGTTGACGAGAATGCAGTGATGTGGAGATGTCAATTCGGTATTGAAGATTTGCTGTTGACAAATCATGCGGAATCCATTTTCCAAGCTTCACCACTTTTCCCAACCGTTTTAAATGACGATGAATGGTCATATTGCTCACATTGAGTTTTAGGCCAATTTGTATTACTGTTACAGGAGGGTTTTCCTCGACTGTAGCCTTCAGCAACTCATCACCCAACTCATTTGTTCGCGGTTCATCTTTTAGGTAAAAAGTTTCCACTTCTCAACTTCTCGAACCATCTCCCACGCAACCATTCATTCATAACTTCCAAAACTCGTACAGCATCACATGTCGAATATGTCACTTTCATCTTTTTTTTATTCAATATAAATGAAAAGGCGCGATGTAAACTCATAAAAATTCGCTGAAAAACTTATCATTAGAATGGAAAAAAAACATCATAAGACATCATACACCGCACGTGCACTGTTTCGCGATAAAACATGTCGCGAACCTATCGATGGGTGCATCATGCAAAATATGAGTTACAACCTGATACTTGGCAAGGACGCCCCTTTCCTTCATTGGCCCTCTTGACATGCCCGGAGCGGTCGCATAATTTCATTATGCACGTCATATTCAATATCCATTGATAAAATTCGTAATCGTTCTTAAGAGGAAAATTTTCAGGCATCCAGCATCTATCTAGCAGAATCGATCAGAGTGCAAGAGAGGGCTGTACCTTCTCTTCGTAGGGAGGAGCTGCTGTGTCCGCCTATGCTTCCTGAGTCTCCTAGGGCCTAGCTCCCCTCGCAAGACCGAGCAGGGAACCTAGGAGCAGCAGGAGCGGCGAGACCCGGACTCAGGCGTTCAGGTAAGAAGGGGCAAAGGGAGGAACAGCGTGTGTGAGTGGGCACGAACGGGGTGCTTCTTCGAAGTTTCAAGTTTCGTTGAGTGTGGAGGGCTGAGAAATAAATTTTAAACTCTTAATCGATTTATAAGGGAACTATTACCATTAATATGCTTTAAATTCAGCAAAGTAATGGTAGTTGTGAAACCGAGGAAAATATGTTCTGGTATTTATGTATGAAAAGTATTACTACGCCCAAATAATGCTTCTGCCTTTAATTGCCTACATTTTTAATATAAATTCCAAGGCCCATGTAAGCATCCATCAAAGCTAGACCAATTGATCTGAGTTCGCTCTCGTCGCAAATGAAGGTGGTGAATTACGTGGAGAAGTATCTGGAAAAGCCAACGACGACCCATTACACGATTCGGGAACGGGAGGACTGGGAACTGCCTCAACTGATCTTCTGTCAGGATCCTCCGTTCCATTCCGAGAGGACGATGGATTCCCAAGGCGGCTTCGCGATATATTACGAACTTGGGAATGTGTTCCTCGACTTTCAGGGCATCTACGAAAACGGACGCGTTCGTGAATACGTTCCCCTTCTTTTCCTCTTTCCTCCATCGGCGATTCGAATGAATGACATTTCTGCAGAACTTGACGGAGTTCATGGAAAACGCGACGGCGAAGGGGAGCGAGATCTTCGCGAGCATCAAATTCGGGAACTCGGACGAGGAGAAAATGCGACGAGTCGATGGGGAAGGGGGACCTCTCGACGTCGAAACGCCCGGTACATTCCTGATAATATTTTCTTAGTGATTTCGTGGCTGTTGAAACATTTTCTCCCGCTGGCGTCATTCGCGCTCTCCTGGATTTCAATGAAATGATTATTTTTCCATAAAAATCGTGATGTTTGTGTTCATTCTGCACTGAATTTCATGACTGTTTGATGATTTCAGATTCACAAATATACGAGGGGTGTACCGAAAGTAATAAGCGATAATTTTCTAGTGAAGGTCCACTATTCAGACAAGCTTGAGCTTTAATTCACACATAGTACTATGCTTCAGCAACTGATGGACACGGAATTTCATTGTTTTTGCCCAGGTTGCAGCATAGTAGCCATTTAAAATGACGCCTACTATAGATGGTTGTTTGAAAAAAAAAAGCTTACCTAAAGTTCCTCACAAAATAATATGTAACCTTTAAAATATGCATGTGCTGCTGCAGAATGTGTACGGTGAGTCTAGCAACAGTTATGTCAGCGTAAAACGGTTGGTTCTGCATTTCAACAGTGGAAAAAATGACATCGAAGACAACCAACGTTCAGACAGGCCATCAAGCGCTGGCACCTGCCAGCAAAACGCATGTGGATGAGCTGATCCGAAATAATCGTCGACTGACTGCTATTCGATAAATGATCATCATGCAATAATTAGGAAGGGAGGGCGTCGTGTAACACCAGTTTTGCTGTGCAGGCACCTGGGCATAAGCAATCAAATTCCCGATGTCCTTCAGTAGCTGAAATATTTTTTGTGCGTGAAGAAAATCTCAGGCTTGTCCGAATAGTGGCTCTCCACCCAATAAAATAGTGTTCATTACTTTCGGTACGACCCTCGTATTATCTGGCTTCAACTTTAATGCAGTCGGTTTAAAATGCAACATTTCCTCTAAAGCCGTCTTCTCCAATACGAAGAGATATTCCCGAATCGTTTGCCTGAAAACAGGAATCGGAAGATGGAAGTTGTCTACCATGCAAGGCGTGTCGAAAAAATTGAAATGGGATCTGCCCTTGTGCGGCCGACAGCCATGCGCCTGTCACACGTTGCACCTCGACGCCTCTTTCGGCAGGGGACCTCAAGAGGGAATCCGGTTCATTCTCAACGGAAGCAGCAATGACCTTTACTGGCGGAAGTACTACCGATACCGTCTCTTCTTCCTTGACCCACACGAGAAGGTTTGCACCGCACCTAGCACCTAAATATGAATGAACTCGTGTAGGAGCTTATGGTATATGCCGTATTTGGCTTCAGTTATCGAACATTGATGGGATTCCTTTCAACTTCGAAGAAGTGGAATTTGAACCTTTCCAAAAAGTCTTGAACGTTCAACTGAATCCGAAGATCGTGGAAAACGTGGATACGCCTAAGCACCGGTGTTCCCAGGATCCAGACCACAGCTTCGTCCGGGTCCGTCGAGGATCATTAATGTATTAAAATTAAAATTATGTAAATTCTCCCATTTTTCATTTGGATTTCTTCTCGTGCAGTGTACCGAGGAGTGCTTGCTAAAGAGACTGAACGTGACCTGCACAGGTCCCTGGATGGGAGTGAACTCCACCTGTCGCACTTTCGAGGAATTTCAGATGTTTACAGAGGAGTACACGAATTTGGTCCTGTTGAATCCCGAAGAGTACGAGTCTCTGGGATGCAGGTGCCTCGAACGATGTCGAATGTCCCGGTATCGGCCCACTATTTCGAGGAGCCAGATACAGCCCAAGGAAAAATATCTCAACTCCTTCCTCGTGAACGTCTACTTGGCCAACNGCACGAACGGGGTGCTTCTTCGAAGTTTCAAGTTTCGTTGAGTGTGGAGGGCTGAGAAATAAATTTTAAACTCTTAATCGATTTATAAGGGAACTATTACCATTAATATGCTTTAAATTCAGCAAAGTAATGGTAGTTGTGAAACCGAGGAAAATATGTTCTGGTATTTATGTATGAAAAGTATTACTACGCTCACATAATGCTTCTGCCTTTAATTGCCTACATTTTTAATATAAATTCCAAGGCCCATGTAAGCATCCATCAAAGCTAGACCAATTGATCTGAGTTCGCTCTCGTCGCAAATGAAGGTGGTGAATTACGTGGAGAAGTATCTGGAAAAGCCAACGACGACCCATTACATGATTCGGGAACGGGAGGACTGGGAACTGCCTCAACTGATCTTCTGTCAGGATCCTCCGTTCCATTCCGAGAGGACGATGGATTCCCAAGGCGGCTTCGCGATATATTACGAACTTGGAAATGTGTTCCTCGACTTTCAGGGCATCTACGAAAACGGACGCGTTCGTGAACACGTTCCCTTTCTTTTCCTCTTTCCTCCATCGGCGATTCCAATGAATGAAATTTCTGCAGAACTTGACGGAGTTCATGGAAAACGCGACGGCGAAGGGGAGCGAGATCTTCGCGAGCATCAAATTCGGGAACTCGGACGAGGAGAAAATGCGACGAGTCGATGGGGAACGGGGACCTCTCGACATCGAAACGCCCGGTACATTTCTGATAATATTTTCTCAGTGATTTCGTGGCTGTTGAAAATTTTTCTCCCGCTGGCGTCATTCATGCTCTCCTAGATATTAGAGAAATGATTATTTTGCGTAAATATCGTGATGTTTGCGTTCATTCTGCACGTGAATTTCATCACAGTTTGATGAGTTCAGATTCACAAATAGACAAGGGGCGTACCGAAAGTAATAAGTGATAATTTTCTGGTCAATATCCACTATTCAGACAAGCTTGAGCTTTTAATTCACACAAAGTACAATGCTTCAGCAACTGATGGACACGGAATTTCATTGTTTTTGCCCAGGTGGCAGCAAAGTAGTCATTTAAAATGACGCCTACCATAGATGGTTGTTCGAATGAAAAAGCTTAGCTAGAGTTCCTCGCAAAATAATATGTAACCCTTAAAACATGACTGTGCTGCTGCAGAATGTATACGGTGAGTCTAGCAACAGTTATGCAGTGTAACATGGTTGGTTCTGCATTTCAACAGTGGAGAAAATGACATCGAAGACAACCCACGTTCAGGCAGGCCATCAAGCGCTGACACCTGCCAGCAAAACGCATGTGGATGAGCTGATCCGAAATGATCGTCGACTGACTGCTACTCGATAAATGATCGTCATGCGATAATCGGGAAGGGAGGGCGTCGTGTAACACCTGTTTTGCTGTCTAATATCGCAGCGCTGGATAGCCTGCCTGAACGTGGGTTGTCTTCGATGTCATTGCTTCCACTGCTGCAATGCTGGACCTACCTTTTCGTGCTGCCATAACTGTGGCTTGACTCACCATACACATTCTGCAGTCACACATGAATGTTTTCAGGGTTACAAATTCTTTTGCGAGGAACCATATTAGAGTTTTTTGCTTCGAACAATCATCCATAGCAGGCGTCATTTTAAATGGCTACTGTGCTGGCACCTAGGCATAAACAATGAAATTCCCGATGTCCTTCAGTAGCTGAAATATTTTTTGTGCGTGAATAAAATCTCAGACTTGTCCGAATAGTGGCTCTCCACCTAATAAAATAGTATTCATTACTTTAGGTACGACCCTCATATTATCTGGCTTCAATTTTAATGCAGTCCGTTTAAAATGCAACATTTCCTCTAAAGCCGTGTTCTCCAATACGAAGAGATATTCCCGAATCGTTTGCCTGAAAACAGGAATCGGAAGATGGAAGCTGTCTACCATGCAAGGCGTGTCGAAGAAATTGAAATGGGATCTGCCCTTGTGCGGCCGACAGCCATGCGCCTGTCACACGTTGCACCTCGACGCCTCATTCGGCAGGGGACCTCAAGAGGGAATCCGGTTCATTATCAATGGAAGCAGCAATGACCTTTACTGGCGGAAGTACTACCGATACCGTCTCTTCTTCCTTGACCCACACGAGAAGGTTTGCACCGCACCTAGCACCTAAATATGAATGAACTCGTGTAGGAGCTTATGGTATATGCTGTATTTGGCTTCAGTTATCGAACATTGATGGGATTCCTTTCAACTTCGAAGAGGTGGAATTTGAACCTTTCCAAAAAGTCTTGAACGTTCAACTGAATCCAAAGATCGTGAAAAACGTGGATACGCCTAAGCACCGGTGTTCCCAGGATCCAGAGCACAGCTTCGTCCGGGTCCGTCGAGGATCATTAATATATTAAAATTAAAATTATGTTAATTTTTCCCTTTTTCATTTGGATTTCTTCTCGTGCAGTGTACCGAGGAGTGCTTGCTAAAGAGACTGAACGTGACCTGCACAGGTCCCTGGATGGGAATGAACTCCACCTGTCGCACTTTCGAGGAATTTCAGATGTTTACAGAGGAGTACACGAATTTGGTCCTGTTGAATCCCGAAGAGTACGAGTCTCTGGGATGCAGGTGCCTCGAACGATGTCGGATGTCCCGGTATCGGCCCACTATTTCGAGGAGCCAGATACAGCCCAAGGAAAAATATCTCAACTCCTTCCTCGTGAACGTCTACTTGGCCAACGTGGAGGAGGAGGTGTGGGAGGAGCAGGAATCCTACGACATCCTGGAGATGCTGGGGGAACTCGGAGGATTCCTGGGGATGATCTTTGGACTCAGTCTGCTCTCACTGTACGAGATCCTGGAAGAGACTTTCGTCAAGATCTGGCGATGGAGGAAGGCTGGGCTGTGGAGGGGTTCCATGGAGGAAAGGGGACGAACCGGACTTCGTATCTACCTTTGGCTCTCCGTCATATTCATCACCTTCGGGCTCTCCGCCAGCGAGGTATTTTTTCGCCCATCTGGTCCACAGGAAGAGGAAAGGGCGATTTCTGCTTCGGCTTGCAAAGCGTTTTTAATTCTAATTCCCATCATGGACAGAAAACATGTATAGCACCCTGCATTTAGTTCGTTCTTTCCTTCCCCATTACGAAAAAAATAAATAAATATCCCTGTCTACATAGAATTATCGAAGTTTCCATCGTCCATGCAGACTTCATGTATAAATGTCCTCCAAATGATTCGCGTTGAGACGATGTAATACGAGAAAACACTCACCTGGCTCGCATACGATATGCTATTGCCCATTTGACGTTTACCCTATTACTAGCACACTTTCCTTTAAATTCAAGCATCTTCAATGGAATGTGTTTGTGCCAGGCTCCGTACCGAGTCCAAGATCAAACGAAGTGTCTGCGTCTCGTGCATCCAGCTGTTTTTCGTCTCTTTAGGTTGTGCTGTACGTGCAAAAATATCTGGACGGACCGACTGACACCCTGTATTCAATCGTGGAGGAGGAAAACCTTTCTCTTCCTCGGATCACATTCTGCTCCGACCCCTTTTACGACGTCGAGGCTTTCCTCTGGAGAAAAATGAAATACGATCTGAAAACGGTTCGCGTGAATCCCAACGACACCCTCCCTGCTCAGGTAGATGGGAACTCTAGCAGGACTTCAGAACAGGGAGCTTTTCGGTCGTGTGAAAACAGATTAACCCAGTCGGGTATTCTCATTTGACAGGATGAGGAAGACTTGGAGAAGATCCTGGAAGACATGTCCATCAGCGCCTGGCAGGTTGCGAGTCAATATAAGATCGGTCGATCTGGAATTCTGTTCTTCCAGAAGAATTTAAATGCTTCTGGCCTCAGCGACATCTCGTCAACAGGTGAATGAATTGAACCCCTTTAAAAGCATACGGAATAATGCAATAGTCACGATCACCGTCATCATCACGGAAAGGAAAAGCGAGAGTCATCTGATTCTGACGCAATCTCGCAGACATGGGAGACTGGAGTACAACGATTCTATTGACACGCGGGGGCAAGTACCAGCCGGGGGCGTGCCACGTCTTCACGCCGAAAGCGACGTTGCCCAAGGGCAAATACGAGGCCCTCCGCATCAGAGTCAGCGGGACGCAAAGAATAAGGAGATTTAGCCAAAATGAATCTGGGAGCTGGAATCCCCCTCTCGTCTACACCGTCTACCGAAAGCGACGTTGCCCAAGGGCAAATACGAGGCCCTCCGCATCAGAGTCAGCGGGACGCAAAGAATAAGGAGATATAGCCAAAATGAATCTGGGAGCTGGAATCCCCCTCTCGTCTACACCGTCTGCTTCACCGACCAGGTCGAAAAGGTACGCGATGAGAGAAAACATGGTCGTGCGGTACTGATGTACTGTACAATATATGTAGATGTGAATGAGTGAGCGGATGACGTTTTTACCAAGAATGCCTTTTTTTTATTACTTGTTTTGAGGATTTCGGGGAAAATATGCTGTTAGTGTCGTGAGCTAGCAATAAATCCTACATTCAATTTTCTTTCCTATATTCGCAGAATGCAAAATACAATTGAAATGCATTTAATTAGGTTTCATACGACATTACATTTTTACATTAAAATTGACTAAAATTTTTATTTATCGCTCCGGAGAATCGAACTGGTAAAGAAAGTCCAAACTTAGCATGCCAGTACCAGTTGAAGAGCTCATATGAGGGATAATCCTAATTAGTCATTCCACGCCGATTCGACCATAGCTGAAGCTTGACCATCTCGGATTTGAGCACAAATTGGTATACACGTAGAAGAATCGATTTAAAGTGTTCCTTTCCAAGTTTTTCTATACGTTGTACAGATCTTCATATATATTTATCGGAATGCGACCGATTTTTTTATTTTGATTTTTTTTACTTTTGCATCGTTAGAAAGGGCAAGGTGTGTAATTTTAAATGAATTATTTTAGCTGGAACTTCGTGGAGAGACATGTGCATATGGCTGTCACTGAATTCAGTCAAACTGTTGGAAGAAGGGAATTTTCGGCACTACGTCTGCAGTCAAATGTTCACATCTCGCCAAAGCATCGAGTACTAATTTCGAATTTAATGTCATTTGAAACGGCATACCTTGTTAATTGTGTGAACCGTCGCAACTTGTGCCGAGCGCAGTTACTCTGCAATGTGTTAAATCCCGTCCAATTCATTGTATCAAGCCAAGACAATCAGAATTCAATTACTAGTCTGGTAAACAGGGTCAGATTAATCCATATAATAAAATCCACTGTGGTCCGTGGCATGCGCGCGCACGCATGAAACGCGAGCGCTCAGCGCGATCGCATGTGCTCTCCCCATAGAATGTTCTAGCCTCCCTCTGGTTGTACGTCTCCCTCTCTCGGCTCCCATGTTTTTTTTCCTGCAGTTGCGACAGTCGGATATATTCTCGAGAACGTTTTTTTTACCATATTTTTTACCGTGTTTTAACGTATTAGGTATGAAAGTACCTATCAAAATAGGCCTTTCGATGGATACATGAAAATTGTCCTTGCATACGGGTGACTGCCATAGCTTCTTTTGTGGACATCTTTGAACTAATTGAGATAACAGGAGATTTGCAAGTGCAAAGTCCCGAATATCAGGAATCGTTCCTATCATTTTACATGTTACGATAATGAGGAGTTTTTACAGTGTNCTCTTCCTCGGATCACATTCTGCTCCGACCCCTTTTACGACGTCGAGGCTTTCCTCTGGAGAAAAATGAAATACGATCTGAAAACGGTTCGCGTGAATCCCAACGACACCCTCCCTGCTCAGGTAGATGGGAACTCTAGCAGGACTTCAGAACAGGGAGCTTTTCGGTCGTGTGAAAACAGATTAACCCAGTCGGGTATTCTCATTTGACAGGATGAGGAAGACTTGGAGAAGATCCTGGAAGACATGTCCATCAGCGCCTGGCAGGTTGCGAGTCAATATAAGATCGGTCGATCTGGAATTCTGTTCTTCCAGAAGAATTTAAATGCTTCTGGCCTCAGCGACATCTCGTCAACAGGTGAATGAATTGAACCCCTTTAAAAGCATGCGGAATAATGCAATAGTCACGATCACCGTCATCATCACGGAAAGGAAAAGCGAGAGTCATCTGATTCTGACGCAATCTCGCAGACATGGGAGACTGGAGCACAACGATTCTATTGACCCGCGGGGGCGAGTACCAGCCGGGGGCGTGCCACGTCTTCACGCCGAAAGCGACGTTGCCCAAGGGCAAATACGAGGCCCTCCGCATCAGAGTCAGCGGGACGCAAAGAATAAGGAGATATAGCCAAAATGAATCTGGGAGCTGGAATCCCCCTCTCGTCTACACCGTCTACTTCACCGACCAGGTCGAAAAGGTACGAGTTGAGAGAAACCGTGGTCGTGCGGTACTGATGTACAATATACGTAGATGTGAATGAGCGGATGACGTTTTTACCGAAAATGCTTTTTTTTATTACGTGCTTTGAGGATTTCGGGGAAAATATGCTGTTAGTGTCGTGAGCTAGTAATAAATCCTACATTCAATTTTCTTTCCTATATTCGCTGAATGCACAATACAATTTGATTGCATTAAATTAGGTTTTCTACGACATTACATTTTTACACTAAAATTGACTAAAATTTTTATTTATCGCTCCGGAGAATCGAACTGGCAAAGAAAGTCCAAACTTAGCATGCCAGTACCAGTTGAAGAGCTCATATGAGGGATAATCCTATATAGTCATTCCACGCCGATTCGACCATAGCCGAAGCTTGACCATCTCGGATTTGAGCACAAATTGGTATACACGTAGAAGAATCGATTTAAAGGATTCCTTTCCAAGTTGTTCTATACGTTGTACAGATCTTCATATATATTTATCGGAATGCGACTGATTTTTTTATTTTGCTTTTTTTTACTTTTGCATCGTTAGAAAGGGCAAGGTGTGTAATTTTAAAATTCCTTTCCAAGTTTTTCTATACGTTGTACAGATCTTCATATATATTTATCGGAATGCGACCGATTTTTTTATTTTGATTTTTTTTACTTTTGCATCGTTAGAAAGGGCAAGGTGTGTAATTTTAAATGAATTATTTTAGCTGGAACTTCGTGGAGAGACATGTGCATATGGCTGTCACTGAATTCAGTCAAACTGTTGGAAGAAGGGAATTTTCGGCACTACGTCTGCAGTCAAATGTTCACATCTCGCCAAAGCATCGAGTACTAATTTCGAATTTAATGTCATTTGAAACGGCATACCTTGTTAATTGTGTGAACCGTCGCAACTTGTGCCGAGCGCAGTTACTCTGCAATGTGTTAAATCCCGTCCAATTCATTGTATCAAGCCAAGACAATCAGAATTCAATTACTAGTCTGGTAAACAGGGTCAGATTAATCTATATAATAAAATCCACTGTGGTCCGTGGCATGCGCGCGCACGCATGAAACGCGAGCGCTCAGCGCGATCGCATGTGCTCTCCCCATAGAATATTCTAGCCTCCCTCTGGTTGTACGTCTCCCTCTCTCGGCTCCCATGTTTTTTTCCTGCAGTTGCGACAGTCGGATATATTCTCGAGAACGTTTTTTTTACCATATTTTTTTACCGTGTTTTAACGTATTAGGTATGAAAGTACCTATCAAAATAGGCCTTTCGATGGATACATGAAAATTGTCCTTGCATACGGGTGACTGCCATAGCTTCTTTTGTGGACATCTTTGAACTAATTGAGATAACAGGAGATTTGCAAGTGCAAAGTCCCGAATATCAGGAATCGTTCCTATCATTTTACATGTTACGATAATGAGGAGTTTTTACAGTGTCTGTCACTTGAAATCGGCACTTATACATGAGGAACGTCCTATGCGCGAGTGTCAAATGAAAAATTGTCAAACTCAAGAAGAAACCACCGTACTACAACATATGCCACTCCAGGAACCCAAGAAACATCGAGGGGACTGCCTTACGCCAACGGATGGCACGAATCCGTCCGATCCAAATGAACCGGGACCAAGGAAAGGCTTGACTTACAAAACCATGAAGCGAATGCATAGTGGGACAGTGGGTGAGGATCCCCAGAGAACTGGGTTGTGAGGAGTAGGAAGGTGGGGTTTGCTAACCCCGACTTAATCTTCGAGTCATCAACCGACACGGGAGGATCAGTTTAGTCAGGGGCTACTTAACCCAGCGGAGAAGCTAACTTAGGGCAAACTTAGCCCTCCATTCATCAACCAACACTTTAAGCTTCAGAAAATAGTGTCCAATATTAAATTAAAGACGGCAATTTCATAATAAAATAACACCAGAATGAAGCTTGTGTTTAAACTAGAGAGGAAGTTATTGCATAAGCAGTTTCACAATTCAAGTCCGAATGAGCGCAATGAGCCAAAAGTAGGTCGCATTCAAATACATAAACCTGGTTATCTGTGCAAGAGGTAAACTATTTATGGTTTCTATAAAATTGATTCCTCTAGGTGTATATGCTGATTTTCGTCCAAATCCGAGATGGCGGATCTCACACCCTGGTCGTTTTGAGGTGGAATGACCCTATATTGCAGTTTTAATCGCTTAGATGGCGCCAACTCGAATAACTTTCCATGGTTCGTTTCATTTCATTTCTAAAACGGTAAATATGGGGGACACACACGAACGAGGACGAATGCCCACCTTCCCACGGATCCTGATATAGTTCCATTTCCACAGGAACGGGATGGCAACTTCAATGTTGGCTGCCTTCGACAGAAAATGTTTTACCATAAAGCAATTGAATTGTCAACGCAGGAGAAGGAGAATCCCTTGCCGCGTGTCGGATTCGAACCTGGATCTCCCGCATTCCCTCTTCATCGAGGCACGACTACGCGGTCCGAAGACAGCGTTGGTTTTGGAATGGCGTGAGGCGAGAGTGGAACGTGTTTATTTACCCCTACATGTTCCATTATTGCCTTCTTATTAAACGCAATACCGTGATCACGAGTTAGTCCTTCAGATATGAATGCTGTTACTTCTAGTCAAAAAGTTTTTCGTGTGCACTAGAAGCGTTCCAGCGATCCATTCTTCAAAGCCATCTGGCCGCATTGACATTATCTCGGAAAAAAAAACATTTTGGGGCATACCGACTGCATACTAACGTTTTCGAAGACGGAATGACATCGATTAGATAGTGACATTTCGGATGCCAGGTGACGGAGTTCCGGGGAATTCCGTCGACTGCAGAGTGTGTGGTGGTGAACGCGGAATACGAACAACAGGATATCCAACTTTGGCCCGCCCGCATCAAAACATTAGATAGTGACATTTCGGATGCCAGGTGACGGAGTTCCGGGGAATTCCGTCGACTGCAGAGTGTGTGGTGGTGAACGCGGAATACGAACAACAGGATATCCAACTTTGGCCCGCCCGGATCAAAACACTCAGCACCCGAAAGTCGCCGTGCACCCATGATCCCACCTACAGCCACGTTCAAGTATTAATGTATTTACTATAATCCATTTATCAGGGACAGTACAACTTTAAATTATACCATTCCAAATTTTTATTAGTGCATGGAAAATTGCTTGCTGTCGAGTCTGAAGTCCTCCTGTGTGGGTCCTTGGTTGAACGCGTCCAAGAAGCCCTTGTGCCGAAAAGCGGAGGAGTACACGCGTTTCATCCAAGAGTACGAGGACCTGATCGGGACGACGAATGCATCCAGATGCAATCTGAGATGTCCTCGGCGGTGCCAATCCGTTCGGTTCCGCCCCATCTTGGAGACGAACAACATCGGCAATAGTGAGAACATGCCCTCGGCATGGATCAATTTTTACTTTCCATCGATGGAGGTCGAGGTTCTGGAGGAGCAGTGGTCCTACGACATCCTGGAGATGCTTGGGGAACTGGGTGGAAGTCTGGGGATCATGCTCGGGTTCTCCCTTCTGTCCATCTACGACCTCTTAGAAGTGGCTCTTTTCAACATTCGCTCTTGCCGGAAGAAGAGAGTCCTTCCAAATCACTAGATTTCATTATGTTTTGTTTCCTGGTTCGTATGTATAATATTCAAAGGAGAACGTAACAGCATCAACAGAATAGTGTGCACCGAATCAACCGCCTGTTCCCTCATACAATTTTAACAACTATTGCATATTCTCACAATTGCACTGTCCGCGATATAGTCGCCTAGTATCCTCGAGAAATAAATTGAACACGAAGCACTCAAATCGGAAAGGAACTGTAATCCACCCGCCATTGAGCTTGCTATCAAGCGGATCTCGAGAGATTTCAGTTAGTAGCAAAGTACCTGATATAGGTGTTTTGGGGGGTTGTTTCGATGTGTTCTTCCACTTCATGGTTTTAAAAAATGTCACACAGACTTGATGTCTCGCAGTTGTAGTACCTCACAAAGTACTTAAGAACGTGTTTTAGATAGTTTTGACGTTTCCATCATATCCATATCGAAAACAGATAGAATTGAGATGATGCTCTCAAGGCATGACCAGATGAAGTGGGAGGGAGCGAATTGATGTTATCTCGGGCCCCATTTTTCCAGAAGGTCCCCCAAGGGAAATTAAAAACGTTACGTATTAACGTTAAGTGGGGGGGAAGGAGTTTGAGAAGTGGGAGGGGGGTGAAGGGGGGGGGGGTGAGGGACCAAGAATCCAATTACCCCGGTCCTCGCAATTTCTTCATCTGGACCTGCCCGAAAGTACTTCATGGCTTGCTATGTCATCTTGATCAGGATCCCATGTGCTTCAACATATTCAATTTTGGAATATCCTTCCCTTTTCCGAAACCGTCTAATGCGCAAAAGGCGTTGCATATGCTTGCCCATGCTCTTGCTGTGTCTCCTCTGTGGGAGGAATATGAAGTACGTTATTCCTTCTACAGGTAAAATAGAACTCCCTACAACAATACGACTGTCTACTACTATTATCTGGGGCAACTGGAGAATGGGGCTGGTATGTGTGTTCAGTTGTTCAGGTTATATTGCATATTTTAAAAAGAGGTTTCTGCTACCAGAATTTTCATATAAAAAAAAAGTTAAAATCTGAATATTAGTGCTATATCGACTGAGTCACACTGTCGCGCGAGGAGATCTGACCAATAAAATTCATTTACTTGCCTCTATTTCTCTCTGGGAGGATAGGGAGACGAGGAAATCGGCTGGTTTGGGCGAGTCGCCCCTTTTAAGAAGGTAACATTTCAGATGCATTTGTATGCCTCGCGATGTATGAACTTTCAGGTCATACCTGCAGCAGCCTTCTTTCTCTGCCTGGATCATACCAGGGCCAGTCTATAATCACTTTGTAACTCAACTTATATGATTTCTCGTTCTTTTCGCGTTCCCTGAGTGCTTTCATGCATTATTTTTGCTTCGTCGCAATCTTTGCCTTCTCCTCGCCTATTTTGCCGCCTTGGCGCCTGCCTCCGATCGATTTTGGCATGATCAGTAATACGTCATATGCAACATATAATCAATAACGCTTCAAAAATTGTCTATAGGAAAAGCTATGTTGGTCAGCATTCGAAACTATCTCGCAGGTTATGTGAATAAGGAAGACCCAGAGTTATGGGGATAGCGGAATTTTGTTAACAAAACTATTCGAGTGCGAGCCAATATATGATTTTCAGTTATCCCACCTGTAAATATGGATTTTTCATGACAACAATATCTTCCAGCATAACTGGTTTTGATGGGAATATGAAGTTAAGCAAAAAACGATATTCACAAAACAGGAAAATGATACATATCCTCCAGGCAGTAGCGAGAAACGGCGGAACTTTTAAAAACGAAAAAGTGTGCTATGTAAGATGTGATAATGTATTTGATCGAACCCGCCCAATATTTAATCATTTTCACCATTGCAACAGTAGCATTTATCAATTCGAACCACACCTAATCAAGAAACTTTATTATCTCATACGAATGCACCTTCAGATTCCTCGCAGTCTTGTTAGATCAGTCTTGTTAGAGTATAAAAGATGAATCTTTGAGCTTTCAGAAAAAAAAAGTCACTGGAATTTTTAAAGTTCATATTTTATGGTTTGGTTGAAATTTCCGAGAAGTGACCCTTTCGTCTATAGGTGATGGGAATCACAATACTATGTATTGGGTTGGAAAGAAAGTCTTGCAACACTCTGCGCAAATCAGGGTCTATCAAAAAGGAGGTATGGCGCTGTGAAAGCAAAGAGGTTCTCAGCCGTTTCCAGGATGGCTCATCGAGGGTCTGCGGCGTGCTCCTATGGACTACGGCGGCCAGGATCGCACCAAGGGAATAAAATGGGAAACCAAGCCGTTAAGTGATTAGGTTGATACTCAATTGATACATCAACCAATCAATCCATGATCCAGGAAGGTTGATCGGAAAGATGGACAAACAAGAGACGGTAAGAGATCTGGAATTTCTTATCCTGAAGGAAGAGGAATAAGGAGCTTGGGAAGCATCTGCTCCCGAGGAGTAAGCGGGTTCAAGTCGTGAATGGCTGCCTTCCACAGGGTACAGGAGCAGAGGCTCATCGTCCGCAATCGATGAGCGTTGTAAATAAGTGAGAGTGTAAACAGCCCCCCTCAGAAATATAGTAAGAGAGGGAGAACCTCACTCCACAGGCGCGTCTGATCTTAGGGAACCGGTCATCGTTTCTTGGCGCTTGGACGCCGAATTACTGGATGAAAATGTAAGCATGACTCTGTCTCTGTGGGTGTCAGAACGAAATGAAAAGAGAGGTGGCTGAGAACAAAAGACATCTAGAGGGTTGATAAGAAAGACCTCTCGATCGGGGTGAAGGGTGAGAGGTCAGGCGTGACACCTAGGAGGTCCGGCACATACTACGGTTTCCCTAGGACGGCTCACAGAGAGCTCTTCGTATATGGGGCAGCACTCCGGCCGGGCCACTCACCGCGTATCGTGCCGGCTGGGCCGTTACAATATGATTTTCCGGGGAAAGAAAGGTTCGAGAAAAATGTCCGCATGCACACGCACACAGACACACACACACACTCAACTCGATGAGAAAATCCCACTCAGTGATTGATATCCCAAGAAGATTTACTTGTTGGAAAATAAAAGATGCCCGCGAGAGACTTGTCGTCGCGCGTCGTCCAAATAAGTTACAAGCTACGAGGAAGAAAAGGCCGTTCAAGTGAAGATCGTCTCGTATGGGCCCGTTCCACGGCAGGGCGGCTACCACTGTGTCTCCCGCGTCCCCTGTGTTCCCTGAGGCCGCAGGGGCCCCCCGTAGAATCCAGGGGCTCCAATCCCAAAAGGAAGAAATAAATCAGTAATAAAGAAGGAAAAAATTGAAGAAATAAAACATATTAACTCTGCGAGTTTTTCCGACGGAGATCCAAGCTCTAAACGAGACGGAGAAAATTCATCTGTCTTCTTACTCTCGACAGGCCAATGCACGGAACATTTTATTTTAATTTTACTTTATTTGAATTTCTCCATCCTTCTCAAGCACGGAATGGGTGAGGCGAGGAGGACGTCTGCTTGGAAGGGTCTATCTCCTTTCCGTCCCTCTCCATCGCTTGTCTTGTCTTCCCCCTTGATCACCTTGCAAATTCATTACCGATTGCATCGATAAAGGTCGGCGCATTTGAATTCAGCGAAGTGTGGACGTATGGAAAGATGCACAAATATTACCAGTGTGCTTGTTCGTGCTGCTATGCCGCAAATACACGATGCCACCTTAAGCCAAAACGGCAATCGATTCTGTAAGAATGTGGCCAAATGCTTTTGACTTACGGAAAAGGGCCGTTTCAGCAGGTATTAAGCCTCATTAATTTCAAAATTTTCAACTACTTTATGTGGATGAAACAGTTTCTATATTAAGACCTGTTCGGCGTTTATACGCATGCCTTGTTGAGGTTCCTCCTTATTCGAGTGGCACCGTCGTTTTTAGTTGCTCGCTTCTGAACCGTCCACAGCGCCATTAAATGCATGTCATTCTCGGGCATAAACAATAGGAAACAATAGTATAAGTGGGACTTCACCGATGCTCTGTATAACTTAAAGATAACGCTCTGTTTATGCTGTGTCTAAAAGACATCAGGCCAAGTATGAATACAATGCAGTATTTCTTTCGTTGTGAAAGAACACTACAAGAGGCAGGGAGGCATACGTATGTTTGTATTAATCTCAATTGTTTATGAATATTAAATTGTGCGAGCGTGATGAGTCTCTTTGAGCGTCCAGCATTTGCTAAGTCAGGTGAGAAGTCATCCTTCAGGTTTTTAGTTTTTAGGTCGAAGAGTGCAGGGTTCACTTCTTGCGAAGTCGGGCTTTGGAGCAACAATCCTCCACGAGTTGAAAGAGAGAAACGAGAGAGACGCCGAGGAGCAATCCAAGGCAGCCACCCATCTCGCCGAGCATCTCGTTCATGTCGTAGGCGGGGACTTCTTCGAGGACATCCACTTCCGTCGCAGGGAAGAAGATTTTCAGAGTCACGACCGGGACGGCCTTCTTGTCTACACCCATCTTCTCCATGAAAGGTCGAAATTGAGTGAGCTGACACTTCCGGGGACATTTGCAGTCGAATTTCTTATACTCGGACATCTTCATCCTGACGAACGACCGGTATTCTTGAGAAAACTCTTCGTAGTCCTTCGCGTTCGAGCAGGTTGGCTTCGCCGTGTTCATCCAGGGACCTGAGCAGTTGGCTTTCATCCGAGAGAAGAAGCATTCCTCCATGGACTGGAAATGAAGGAAACAATGGCGACGAGTTCTACGCTGAAAAATAATAGTTCGGATGAGAACCCGGACAAGGAACATTCCTGAAGTGCGACGCTCCGATTTTGACCAACATTGGTACAAATGCAGTACATAATTACTAAATGTTGTAAATAAAATTTCACGTGTCCTCGTTACTTCCTTCAGACACAATAGAGAAACAACCACATCTAGTCCAACGTGGCGCATTCTGCAATGTATCGAGCTTCTTAACCTTAATGAAATAGGTGCACCGAAAATGCTCTGTTCGAGCAGTGAAATATCTTCGGCTGTACCTGAATGAAGCTGTAGGATGGGTCATCTGTGCAAGGGAATCGGGGCCTGCTGACTCTCTTCACGATCTTCGGATGAAGCTTCACGTTGACGAAGGTTTGAAGGGAGTCGAACTCTACGAACTCGAACTTGTACGAGATTCCTTCAAAATCCGTCAGCTAATTAGGAGTGCCAAATTGTCACACGTCATTTTCATTCATGGTGATCCAGAAGGTTTCCTTGTAAGTGATTTCCTCTAAGGGCAAACTTCAATATTTCGTTTTTCTCTATTAAGTGTTTTCCCTGTAATCACCAACGCATAAATAATAGCAGTTTCCCTCTTTTATTCTGATTTATTGATTTATTGTAAATTTTATGTTCCATAAGATAAACAGACGCTTTTTGTTACATTTTAGAGATAGGAGACGTTATGTAGGTCTACCTTTTCATTCTTGTCGAGAAAGAAGACGGAATACTCAGGGGGGACCCGCCATTTAAATTTTTTCAAAAGTCCCGATAGGGTGAGTTTAATGTTTTCGTTGAAGCCCTTGCCCAGAGTGCGATTGGACGTGAAGGAATGACAGACGCATGGTTGGCCTTTGCATCTGGGATGCATCTGCAGCGCTATCCCCGTCCATTCCCCGATGCCTGAATGGGAAGAAGCCGTCCTCCTTCAGGCTCTTACCTCGATGCCTGAAAGCGAAATCTCACCTACCGGGAGTGCTGATGTCCATCGGATCTTCCGTCTTGAAGACGTTGATGCCGATATTATCACCTCTCAATAGGATGGCTTTGAGCAAATCAGAGACCTTCCTAGTACAGGCATTCAGCACTCCTTTTAATCCCTAATAATAAATGGCACATTGAAATCCAGGACTATTTCCGGATGATTCCTTCATAGGATTTATGCTTGACTCGTCTTACTCCAGGTTTGTCGAAGGTTTGATTGATGTTGATGTCCACCCCACGTCCCTCCCCGTCGAAGACACCCAAGTTGAAAATGGTGTCAGTATCCCGATCAGTACAGATCACGATTTGTGGGAGTTCCAATTCCTCCCTTTGCAGGACCGTGTACTGAGTGCTTGTAGGGATTTCTTGGTATTTCTTAACATAACCCACCACCTACGAGTTGCATGCACATATAAGCTTCCTTGCAGAACCAAGGTTGGGAGCTGGATTATACTGGGTCGATTTTAACAGCCATTTTAAGTAACTAGGTTCTGACGAGGTAAATCAATATAGAAATGCTTGAAACTGCTTTTTTTTTTTGCTTTTCCATTGGCATCTGAATCTCAAGTCAAAATTACGTGGCTACATGATATCTTTATGACTTAACCAGGACGGAAAACAAACACAGCTGTGCTCTCATAAAATTGTCTGCGCTTTCCTTTAAAATCTAAATCGCATCTTCAAAAATCTAAATCTAAGTATTATTACTGATATGGAAACAAAAAAATTATCATTGAATTTTTACATTCCTAAATTGTCCGCTGTTTCCAGTTATAATACTTTCGGCTTAATTCCGACATAATTGCCGTCTAAGTAGCAACAGAAGGCTGGCTCAAAGCAGGATATAAAATTGATTTCCTTTTGGCCGGTTTTTTTGCCTTCCATGTCCCGTTACTCATTCCCGACCATAACATTATTTTTGCTTGAGTAAAACGGAGAGACATGGGCGTGCCAACCGAGACGATGAGTTCAGGAGAAATTAAAAATTTTAGATCCATGCCCTGGGGGCATATTTTTGTGACCCGACGTTTTCAAGTATTTATTTTTCTCCTGGCGTATTGAGCTAGTGTGGAAAGATGAAACTTGGTACATAACTACATATTGGGATGCTACAGAAAACTTCATACTTTAGAAGTAAATGCCCTTGGGGCACACATTTCAAACGGTGATGTCTTCAACTAATTTATTTTTGTAGCAGTTAAACTGATGAACATGAAAAGCTGCAACTTTGCATGAATGTGACTACTGAGACAAAGAGTTAAATGAACATGTTAAGTCTCGATACATACCCAGGGGGAATTTTTTCGAGGGGCAATGTTTTGAAGAAAAAAATTTTTGCGGTGAATTGGACAGAAATGGAAAGGTGAAACTTGGCACACGTATAAGTGACACGATATTACTGAGCTAAGGGAGTATTCAGCTTTCATAGGGCATCCCCTCCGGGCATAGCTTTTGGGTGGGTCGGCTTTTCGAAGCATGTTTTTAACCAGCGAAAAGGGCAAACGTATCATATTGAAACTTTGTGGGCATGTAGTTCACCAGGCAGACGTAGAAAAGTAGCAGGCGCACGCATCACTGAAATGATGTTGATTTAAGGAAAAATTAAAATTTGTTGTCTCCTCAGAGCACAGCTTTTGTGTGTGTCGCTTTTCGAAATACATGTTTTTTTCCGCAAACAAAAAGAGGAAACGTATGAGGCTGAAATTGGGTGGCATGGAGTTCCCTGAGTCTACATTTCAAAAGAAAAAAAAATTCGTTAAAACCCATTAGGGCACTTTTTTCAGTCCCATTTTCCTGATTTTTTTTTTATCCAACGAAACAGAGACAAACAATTTAAACTTCTCTCAGAAGTACCTGTTTGATGGCTGAGTAGAGGAAAAATCCTAATTTTGAAATATGTCTCGTTAGCGTAGATTATTGAAGGGAAGTATTTCAAAATGTATTCTCCACCCTTACAAAGGAACACAAGAAAAAATTTAAAGTTAGGCAAACATAGAATCATAGAGGTAATGATTTTGATGAAAATCAATACTTTCGACCCCATATATCACGTATTTCAATGAGGGCGTACTTTACATACGTCTTTCCCATTTTGCAAAAATGAATGAATTAATCACAATCCAAGGTAATGGAGTGCCGCAGGCGCGATCATAGCGAGTTTGTTTGCCCGAAGGGCAAAACAAAATCGTTAGTTATATATATAGACGATGGTGAGTAGCTGACTGCCTGACATAATTAACTATTCACATGATGAGTTCGGGAAAAGTTCTACTTTGGTGATACATGCCAGAGTGACACTCCTTTCAGGGAACATATTTTCAAATATTTTTATTTGCTTCAATCAAACGGAGACACATGGAATGCTGAAACTTGGCAAGAACGTGACCGTTGACGCACTGAGCTCATATGTCAAACGTCCAATTTCCCCTGTATTTTTGGGGTTCATATTTCTTGGAGACGTAACGTTTTCAAATAATTTTTCTTATCCTATCGAATCAGGCAGAAATAGAAAAGTAGCTGGAGCACGCCTAACGGATGTGATGTAAATTTAAGGAAAAATTCAAAATTTTTTTGTGCGTCTCAGAGAACAGCTTTTGGGTGGGTCGTTTTTCTAAATACATTTTTTTCTCGCAAGCAAAAATCGGGAAACGTATAAGGTGAGGTCCAGGTTGATCTTGCCCCCCCTTTTACAACCCTAAAAAAATGCTCATATTACTTCATGGTAGCCATTCCGACTGCTACCGCTCCCTCTTTCAAAAAATTTACACCATTCCCAGCCATCGGACTTCCACAGCGACTCAAAGCCTCCCTAGTGTCCAGAAGCACTGCCCCCTCCGTGAAACATAACTTCTTCAACCTGTCGTTAACCCATTCCGACCTGGACCACGTCCTCCCTTGTCTAGACGGTTCGGGATCGCACATACCGTCACCCCCACCCCCGACCACGCCTCCCGACACGCCCTAGTAGCCTGCCTGAGTCTGCCCATGATGAGTTCAGAGCCAGACTTGGGAGTATTGTTGGTCCCTACGTGAAGGACCGCCGACCCTTCCTCCGCTGACTCGGAGCACATCACCGATCTGACCTCATCCCTAATGTGTTCAATCCTAGCACTGGGAAACTGATGGAAAGAAACCTGCGCTCCTGAATCTTTTTCCATCGCTCCCTCAAGACGCCTGACGTTCGAGTCACCGACGATTACAAGGGCACGAGTTTTCTTTCTCCCTCTCAGCACGGCCTGAGCTTGTCCTGCCGACCTCACACCTCTTCCCACCCCGCCCTCCGTTCCCTCATCCGAGCTGACCTCCCTCTACCCGAGAAACTTGTTTCCGGTCTTAATGACCGCCTCCTGGAATCACTTAACCTTCGCCCCCTTTACGACCTGATCCCAATTACTAACAACCTGGGAGTCGGCACTAGACGTGGTGTCAAAGGACGAAAGGGCCATCCTCCCAGTAAAGTCCGGAAGGCTGGGGAACTTCGGAGTTTCTCCTCCACCCTAACTAGCCTCGCCACTATATCATCCCTCTGTACCTCGCCCACCTCCTTCCTGATCCCTCTTATCTCCTCCTCCACGCAAATGAGCCTTCCCGATAGCTCCCCTAGTCGCTCCTCCAAGCTACAAACTCTGCAGACCTGGCATACCTCTCGTTCGCTAGTCCCACCTGCCTAAACCCAGCACCGAACGCATCTACACATCCTAGGCATCTTACTTACTCAATGTTATTGATTCCTATTGACACTCCTACTGCTTTAGACTTATACTTTGCTGTACTTCACACTAGTTGTAACCCTGTGAGACTGTACTGTCCTAGTCCTTGTAATTAAAGGAATACTACGAGCAATGCGCAAATAATGAAAGTAATTAAGCTGATTGATACTGATCTAATGTGAAGTTGGAGGTAGCTATTGTATATTCGGATGGAGGTATATTCGGACGTCTTCCTCCGAACCAAGGTTCGATATTCTTGGAGGAACGCCTCGTAGTCGTTGGCGTTCGAGGAGGTCGGCTTCGTCGTGTTCATCAAGGGACCGGGGCAGTTGGCTTTCATCCGGGATAAGAAACAGCTCTCCATACACTGAAATATGAAGGCAAGTGCTTCAAGCCTCATCCGAAAGCAGAACATTTTACTGCATATTGAAGCGTCCACTCCAAAGATGTTTTATTTACAAATTCTCTTGCCAAGTCAACGTGCAAAGAAACCTGTTATTTTTGGGATGTCTTTTAACGTTATATATTCATTTTTTGAATGCTTTAGACCAATTCTTTTGAAGCTTAGTAGCATGTAACATTAAAACAACAACCATTCAATGCTGATTCAACATCCAGACGTTGAACAAACGTGGAACCAATGTTGATTCAATGTTATATGCTACTAGTGAAGTTTCCTTTGATACATTTTTCATTAGCAATTTTATTTCATTGTCCATTTTTCCTGATGTGGATGAGCATTCTTTCCTCTCCTGTGAAAGAATATCCCGTGTGGCACAGATACGTCGATTCGACGTGGAACTTAGGTGGAAAGGTAGATGGCAGGAGTATATGCTGTCATGTCTATAAGACCGGCAATGCGGAGTTGAACGCTCGGCCATGTGCGCGGAGCCCCTGGCAGCATGACCCTGGCAATCTACCGTTCCATGTAAGTTCCACGTCGAATCGACGTATCTGTGCCACAAGGGTGTACTGCGTCCTCAACTGTCTCCATTTCTTTGCATACATTATAGGCATCTTTCACATTTCCTCAGGGCTAAACCCAATGCTACACACAGTTTACCATAAAGAGATCTCCAATCCATTTATGGACCGGTTGTATTAAGTGCTGGATTAAATGCAGCCCAGCTTACAGGCTTGTGCAATATCCCAACTATTTTCATTTTAGATAGGCCTTTTGCTTCTCATGAGACTTCAGGAGCTCTGAGTGTCAAAATAATTAAGTTGGTTGGTGTGTTATTTAAGGACAAGTTCAATCATTATGCTGCCTTTAATAGAAAATACATGTTGTTTGTCTAGAGAAAATTAATAGATACCGTTTTCCATAAAAGTTTACTGATTTAGTAGCTTTTCATCACACCCAGTTAGTTTCTCTGGTATTAAGTTCAAATGCTCATTTAAAAAAATATATATTTAAGGAAGTAAATATAATGGAGAATTAGAGGCAGTTTAATTGATCAGTTGAGTTAAACATTTTCAGGACTCCACAGGCTGTCATATTTTTATGGGTGCATCATTCTTGTTTCTAGGGAAATTTGGAACCGGTAACCTGTCAACTCTCTTTAGGTGTGAGAAAATGTAATAAAGATCACAAGATTCTAATAGATCTTAAAGTTTCTATCCCATCTTGTCTTTTAAAGTTTAACTTATCTAATTATTAGTTATGAAATGTGAACATTATTTTTCTTGAGACCCAGATGTAAGTTTTGGCTGTTTGATACTTAATGATCCATTGTACTCTAGGTGCTTGAAGTAGTCTTAAATTTTAATCCAACCCCTCAAGGAATTTTTGGTGAGCACAGTGCCCAATTTCATGTTTCTTCTCAGTTTAAGCTTGTAGTTTACAATTTTTCCAGTCAAGATTTTATAATGACATCCCGCAGTGCCTTCTACCGAGCAATCCAAAAGGAGGTGTCAGAAGTGTTACAAAATATTGCAAGTTCTAGGCCTAGATCAGTTTCCATTGATGAAGTTGTTCACGTGGACCCAGCTGCACTTCCTGATGAACATATTCATGAAAAATTCTCTTTTCCTATGGATAATTCTGACCAATTCATGCTGGGCATATTATGTTGATCCACTTGACTCATAAGTCTTAGGAATTTTCAAAGTGTCAAATATCCTTCCCAAAGAAAGAGGTATAACTTTAGACGACATCTTCAAGAAGTGCATTCTTCCCACAAAGCATGGGAAACAGGTTACTATACCTCTGTGTCATACTGGTGATATTCCTTGCTATGGTTGCCCTTGAAGTTGTATTCAATTGTAAAGAAGACAATTTATATCCGTTATATGGCTGTGCAAAAGAATTTACTGTTCATTCTTTCAGTTTTGGGAAATAGTGAGGAGATACTTCCCTGCCAATATCTAGGTAAGCAAGCATTGCCATGTTGCAGCAAGCTCTTACATCATATTCTTCCTGTCCCACCTAAGCAATTTACTTTTTTTGTAACTTTTCCTATGTTTTAGTTCCTTTTGAAGATGAGTTCTATCTTTCAGGTGCAATCTTCTCAGGTCAATTTTTGAAATGAAAGGCTCTTTATTCCTATGAAGCCTTCTGAATCTTGTGGCCATGGTGGGATTTGCTATAGTTGAATTTAAAAATGGAGTGTATGGAAGGTTTGAGGTGAGCCTTGTGCCTTCAAACTGGACTGAGAATGGATTGTGTGCCTGGCAATCACATCTAAAGAATGACAAACAGCTGGAAGGATATAAAAGGGTTGCCGAGGAACCAACTCTCTCCTGGAAGCGATACTCAATTAGGGTATTGAAGATGTATGGTGAGTTGAGCTCTCCATTTACTTCAGTCTCCTCATTACTGGGAGATCTAAAGAAAGGGATTAATTCTTAACTCTTTCAGTCCCTTACTGATCATTGATGTCCTATGCCCGTAGTGGACAGAATTCACTGGGGTTGAAAGCATCAATAGCATCATTTCATTAAGAAAATTGGTCATGTGAAAACCAAATGTTTTCTGTGACTTTGGAATTTTAAGAATACAGGCAGAGTGTGAGAGAACAATCAATGAAACTACTAACTACAACAGGGACAACTAAAAATATATACTGGGCATTGTAATAATCCAATGGGGTTTTTTCTTTCTTGCTCTTACTCAGGAATTTGCTGTAGCTCTTTGAAGACACAAGGGTATTTAAAATTGCTCTAATAAGGCATGAAAATATCTATGAACTGAACATTTGTTGTCAAATGAGTTGCTGTTGTGATCAGGCCCTTATTGGTTAAATTGCCACTTGATTAGAAAAGCTTCCTCTGAAACCATGCAAACCATGACACATTTCCTTTATTGATGCTCTGAATTTGCTTCAATAATGGAATTTCATGTATGTCTTATTGTATTTTATGTTGCATCAATTGCAGACACTTATGAAGCTGCTCGCATGAATGTTTGGATAGCTGAAGAAACATCTTATTTATCTGAGCACTTTGAGAGGAAACGATACTCCTGCATGCACTTTTCATCTCCAGGAGGAGCATGTAGCCAAACCACAAAAAGAGTGAAGTCCATCAGAAGAATATCATCTACATCCACATCAAGCAGTTCCAGAACTGTAGTGAGTCACTACCTCCTTCCAAGAAAACCAAAAAAAAGCCAGCTGCAAGTTTTAATCTACAAGAAGTTGAACTGAGTCTTGAGAACTCTTGCCCCCTTCCCTTGGGTGTGAATCAGAAGACCAGTGTTCACAGCAATATTGGGTCATTCCCTCCTGGAATTCCATCTAATTCATCTTCATATTCAAGAACCTTGTTGCAAGATGACCATAGTGCCAGGAGTTCTCCAATTTTCAGGGAGTGTGATAGTACCCAGTGCGTGGATGATTCAGGCAAGTGAATTTGACATTCTACCTTCAGAAATGACAAAATTAATTTCAGTTGTGTCATTCAAACCATTCAGGGTTAATATTTAACATACCTTAAAAAAACTATGTGGTGGAGGCCAGGATAGGAAAGCATAATCACCCACAAAGATCCTGAACCACAAGACTGCCTGGCCTACAGGGCAGTGGTCTCCCACTCCCTTGGTCATTATTTTACAGTTACATCACATGTACCCTGACCAGTAGGTGTAAAATGGATTGTGATGTCTTCATTTTGTCAGTGAAGAGGTAGCTCCATGTAAACTGTCCCCTTTAGAATAATTACAGCATTGACATTGACATCAAACGCTGTATCCTTGAGATGTGAGCAAATGGAGAGGAGACAGGGGGTGAGTATTCAGTGGACTGGTCAGGTGCAGGGTAGTGGACAGAAGATAATTGACATGGAGATGCTTGATACCATTGAAATGATCTTTATCTTCGTGTGAAAGAAGTCAATATTCATATTTAACAGACTGCCACAGAAGCCTCAAGTTTTGGAAGAGCCAGTAAAAGTAGCTGTGTGTAGGGACTTCAGAGATCTCTGTGAGGAATGTACAACATGAGTTTTTCCAGAAGGGCAGGAAAATCTTCAAGTTTATATTGACAAAACTGTGTGCTAATCATTTTTTTTCCATCTGCCCTTTTTTGTTTGCCATTCTCACCTGTACTGATATGGCAATAATCCTATTTTCTTCTTTCTCTTGTACAGTCTTCACGAGGCAAGTCATTGATTTCCTGGTGCACACGAAACACCATCTCTTCCAATTGCACAAGAAAGTGGATCAACTATGCAAAGTCTCTCAAGCAATCCAGAGCCAAACTTCATCAGTGGTTTTGCCCCAAGACTTGATTGGGCAGTTACCAGTAATAGACATGGAGTCTTTCAAAAAGTTTGAAGAAGCTTTAGCAGATGGGGCATGGAGAAATGCTTTGGTAAGGTTTAGTGTTCTGAGATCATATGTAAAGTAATTACTCTCTGAGGATATGAGAATGAACATGCTACTTGACGTTGATGACGAATTCGTTCAAATTTAAACTTAACTTCAATACCAACCTGTCAAATAGAGCCAAAAGCATTCACTTCATTCATGTGCTTGCATTCCTTCAGGTGGCATGCTTCTCTCTCAATGGAGGTGAAGACCTCAACTCAGCTACCTAAGGAATCATGCGAGAACTTCTTTGCAATCAACTGACAGCCCAGTTCAGCGTTGAGGGAAGGAAGCTAAAAGTCCCCTTCAAAATCACCAGATCATATGAAATTGTTTTTGGTTCGTGATATTTGAACATTTCATTGTACAGCTTTTGTTATTTGGAGCTTTAATCTTTTATTTTTTCAATTTGTAGATGCAGTCTGACAGAATCCAAAATTCCAGGATGTGACCAAAAAGGATTTCAATAAAGCCCCCTCTTCATGGCTGAAAAATGCCCTTAAAGACTTCAACAAACAGAGGCCAAGCACACTAGAAATAAAGTAAGTGATCCAAACTTTGCTGCCAGAATTATTCTTCAGTTTTCAGGTGGAAAATATGCCCACAGTTTATATGTTTGAGTGACAGGATTTCCAAAATTAATATGTGGGGGAGGGGGTTAGCTTGTTTCCAGACTTTGAAATTCTGTTCATGGATGATCAGTATTTTGATTATAGCATGTGCTAACATGAAGAGTAAAATGAGAATGTTTGCCTTTGTACTAGTGAGTGAAGGGTGTGGAAAGGAGAGTAATCCTTTATATAAGTGTGTAAACGGGGAGAATCCATGCCTTGCTCAAAAACATCGAAACTTATGGAAACGAAAATGAAACCCCCTCTTGTCAGATCATTGGTGACAAGCTTCATTACCCTTTGAATTGGATCATCACCATTTGATTGTATCATGAGGTATACAGGGTGTCCCATAAGTCAGGACCCATAGGGAAAAATTAATAAAATTACAAAATAGTCCAAAAATGTATTACATAATCTGTTCAAAGTGTCCGCCGTTGTGTCGCACACATAAAATAAAATATAAATAAAATAAAATAAAATAAAATAATAATAGAAATCCCTATGGGTCCTGACTTATGGGACACCCTGTAGTCCTCTGTAATTACTGTGGGAGTGTGTTGCAAAATACGTATAAGGTAGGCATCCAACTTCTTGAGAAGAGTGGGGTTTTAATTCTAAAAATTCAAATTCCATTAAACATATTTTATTGCTGCTGAAAATATTCCCCATGTTTTTGAATTTCTGCACGATTTGTCTCAGTTATATTTTAAATGCAAAGTTTCAATGAAAGGGAACCATCACTTAAGGAAAGCCTGGTACAATGGAATTATTGGCTCACTCATATAGAATTAGAGTATTTCAGTTTTTCCTCTTGATTTGTGGGCTAATGTTATAACCGGAATGAGCAAACTGAAGTTAAAAGTAAGTCCTTGCAGCTCTGTATTATTTATTTAACTAATGAAGCACACTGGATTCCATGATAATGTAGAGATCCTGAAAATAGACATAATAGAAGTGTAACAGGGGTACACTTTACTACTGAGCCTATCACATTTGATATGTCCTCAACAGAAGTACTTAATCTCTGAATATGACTATGTATCTTTCAACTAAATTTGCTTTCTCGTTTTTGCAGTTCATGTTGACTGATGGATGCTGAGAGAATGCGAGAGGAACATGACTGTGATCATCTGATGAAATCTGGCCAAAGCAAAATGTGATTTATTTTCCTTCAAGTTCTGTTTATTCTGGAGATGTCAATATTGGGAGAAATTGGTGAAAACGAAATAAATCTCTTGTGTTGGGGAATTTTTTGGTTGGTTTGTATTCCTTGCGAATCTCTACGACGGAAGGAGTAATTGGAAAAGCCACAGAGAAAAAAACGTTTCCAAATCTACGTTTAATCCACGTAGATGATTTTCCCATTTCTACGTCGAGTCTACGTAGACTCTCAACGTTTACTCGACGTTTCCAAATCTACGTTTATTCTATGTAGATCATATTCCCATTTCCACGTCGAGTCTACGTGTATTTTCGACGTTTACTCAACGTCTCCAGGTCGATAAATCTACGTATATTCAACGTCTATTCAACGTTGCTGTGCCACACGGGATGAGAATAGTCATCGTCTCCATTATTGACTTGTGATCCTCCAGTATTCTCCCTTTTTGCCAGCTAATATTGTTATGATTGGACAATCACTCTTTGGGATGAATTACTACCACTCATTTTATTGAGACGACCACCGAATCTTTTTCTGTCTTATGAAAAAGATTAATTCTCACGATCTTCGTACGATTAAAAACCATATTGCCCCGTACAATATCTGGTTCCATATCCCCGTCGCAAAATTGTGAGGGCTGGCCTAATTTTACGTATGAGGCGAATTAATAATTGACATTAGACGTTTCTTCTACTGTCTCGTTTTAATAATAGATTGCTCTGGTACTTATCGGTTGGATGTCGACGTTAGAAGTTTTGGTAACTCCCACATGTCCCCTGATAGAAATTAAATGGACTAAAACGTATCATGGACATTTAGAATTTATGACTATAGCGAAATAATCAACTGGACGCTGCAGGCACAGTTTCTCAGAAAATGAGAGACAACTAGTACAAATACATTCTATTCAGTCTCGTGTGTAAATTTTGATGCTAAATGTGGATGTTATATGGAATTAACATATTGGGAAAATAATAGAACAATTAACCAAAAGCCAAGAGGGCAAAGCTTATCGAATCTCTCCATCCTCGGGCTAGATGAATTTCATGGCTTCTCTATATTTGCTTGTTTGTGGCTCTGCACCACGCCAGCGTCCACTGAGCCGTCAGTTCAAATGCGGATGGAATATCTATTGTCCTCCAACTGACAGGTTTAGGTGAGGCATATCTGTCCGATTGAAATCAATTGGGAATCTCGATGAGGCGACTTCATTCTAGGCATTCGAACGAAATTGTACTTTCGGGTGCGAGCCAGCCGGGAAGTCTCGCAAAAGGACTAAGCTCTGACAAGAACCTACCTGCACCTCGTGCAGGCCACAGTGATCTTCGTCTGCCATGAATGCCGGTAGAAACTACTATAAGACACGTTGAAGAAGACTGAACGGTCTTGTCAATGGTGGAATTACTTTTTTTCCAAGTCAAATGTGGAAATATGGAACGGCAACATTACATGGAAATTCAAATGCCTCACTGCGCAGCATGTTAGCGTCAAAGGCGTCGTAAGGAATAACGCACTGAATGGTTTTGCAAAATCAGAATCTGAATATCTGGCATGAAGAAAATTAAATGAGACTACTCTAAGTCATGAAAGCTACGTCTTAGCCAAATTTTTATTGTCACTCGATTCCAGAGTTCAGAAAAAATCAGACTTTGGGGGTACATGCCCTGGGGTCACCCATCACGTGGGGATAAGCTTTCAATTATACATATTTGCTGCAGTCAAACGGAGAGATATGGAAAGCTGAAACTTGACATGGACGTGCCTACTGAGACACAAAGTTCAGGGAAAATGTCAAGTTTCAGATGCATGCCCTGTGGGCATACTTTTTGGGTTAGGTTTTTATATAATTCTTTTAAGTCCTACCGAATTTGCCAGAGATAGAAAGGTGAAACTTGATACGTGAGCACATATTGGGAACCTGAATCCGTAAAAATTCAGACTTTGAGGTAAATGCGAAGGGGGAAAATTTTTGGGAGTGAGGTTTTCAAAAAACCTTTTTTTGTCCCCAGAATTGCACGGAAATGGAAATGTGGAACTTGGCACAGCAAAAACTAAGGTGATGCTTAGTTCAGAAAAAAATTCACGTTTCGCGGTGCATGGTTCCAAGGTACAGCTTATGGCTGTGTCAGTTTTTCCAAATATATTTTTCCATCAACAAAAAGAGCAAACGAATAAGACGGATACTTGGTATGCACGTAGTTCTCCGAGTATTGAGTTCATTAAAAACGGTGTATTTTAGGTAAAACACTTGAGAGCGTATTTATTGGGAAAATGTACCTTTCCTGGATAATTTTATGATCCCATGAAGGAGAAAACTAAAGAAAGTTAAAACTTGGAGGCAAAGAACCTGTTCGATTGTTTAGTATATGTCCTACTTTTTAAATATGACCCATCAGGGCAGATTATGGAAAGATTTGAAGTTAGCCACACGAGAAACAACGATGAAAATATATTAGTTTGTTCCCTTTCTGTGCACGTTCCGACGGGCACATACTTGTAATATGTTTTTGTCCCTTTGAAAATAAATTATTAAATGAATCAAAATTCTGGGAATAAAGCGCCGAAGGCGCTACAATAGCAGACAATAGCAGACAATAGCAGAAAATCGCTAGTAACACATATCACACACCTATAACACACTTTGAACAAGTTTCCCCGGTCGCCAATAATTATTGACACATGATTGTGGGTCCCTGGAGTCCAGTTGCTGCACGTGCTGTATCCTGTATAGATACAGTTCCATTGTTTTACGCTTCACGATCCAGATTGTGGATGGTGGGAGTTCCGCGTGTTCCGAGACCTGTCTAGTGCTGCGTTCTCCATGAGGAATTCTCTTTGCGATTTCAGCAGCTGTTCGGTCGGCTTGGACCACAATTTCATCAGGTGTTGTAAGAAGACCCCACGAACGTGTTTGAAAAATCCCAAAGAGATTAAAAAGTTAAGACATAAGGGAAATAATATGAAAACAACCCAGAAGTGGAATCATCGAGTATCTCTAGGTCTTTCCTGAGCGCAATAGTTCTCTCTGGAACTACATGTGACGTCAGGCTTAATCATATTGCCTTGAAACCAAGCGACGAGAAACATTATCCATGAAAAAAAATCTAATGAAATTGCGTTCTAACCGAGAGGTGCAATATTGATGATGTTTGGAAAAAGAAATTCCAATAGTGCCTCGTGATGTCGATGGGAGCTTCAAGGCAGTCGGAGAATTGTTTACCGTTGAAGTGACTCGAAATTGATTTAAACCTAAATTTGATCTGAATGGATAGGAAAAGAAACAAAAGGAATCTTCTGGTCTTCATCTGAATGCCCTCTGTAGGTCGCTTGGCAGCGAATTAATATGCGAATGGTTACCGTGCATATTAAGTCCTCGAATTGCAGTTCTCTTTGGTAGGGAAAAGGTACCAGGTTGAAGACTGAATACGTATTAATTGCTTATGCCTAATTATATACCTTTTGCTTTGACCATCTGCGAGAAAGTCCATTTCTGAATGAAATATCATTACTGTACCAGAAGTACAAATTATACAGCACCGTGCGTGAGATCGCCATGAAAGTGAAAATACTCCAATAGAAAACTAGAATATGGAATATACGCATACGCCGCTCAGGTAACACTTCCGACGCATAATATGCCTTCTGCACCTCATAACTTGCGAGGGAAAGTTTCAGGGATAATCGACGAAATGTCCTATGGCGAAAAAAGTAACTGAAGATTGAGACAGATAGAAAAGGACGACAACTGGGAAAAGAGAAGCCCTTTTCTATCCCAACTCAGAACGCGAGTGTCGGCTTTGGTATGCTTGTATGTCCCTCATCGGCCCCTCAGTGTAACAATATAAACCGTTACAAGCCGGTGTGATCAGAAGGTTCCGTTCCGTTACATCGTTCTTCTCCCTACCGGAACGATATGAACATGTACTAGTGTAAAAGCCCATGCAAGCGTGGGCCGAAAAAGTCAAATTGAAGCATTTCGTGCATGTCTTTCTGCTCTTTTTTCGTCGGTTTGACTGTTCCTGGAAGCAGCCTGTGAAACAGCATTTTGTGCACTTCGTCGTGCACGCACATCCAAAGACTGTGATTCCAGAACTTCTCCCTTTCGCGCACGTTCAGTAGATCCCGCCGCAGAGTAGTCTACACTTCACCACCGGTTTCGTGGCATTTCGAGAACATCAAAATTGGAAATAAGAATAATAAGGAGCACCAACTAAATGCTGAAACTGACGTGAAGAAACCGGTGACGGGACGTCGAACGCGACATATAAAGGCATAAGATCGTTGCCAACAGTTACCATAGCAACAACTTCGTAGCCGACATTTTCTCGTACTCTCATTGTTGGTTGTGCACTTCGATCGGGAAGGCATTCGGTACAATGCCATACTTATGGCCGATATTAGGTCCCATGGCGTAAAAATGGTTAGACTATTAGAACTTTCGAGACAATAATTAGCGCCACCTATTTATAAGGTTTCAATCAACACCTATTGCACTAAAATGAGACACACCAAAGGAATTTTGAGCATATGGAGAAAGGAATGGTGGTTCCCATCATGAGAGACCCCAATTTCCTTTTTGTAATTATATATTGTGTTCCGTCTCGAAGCATCCTAAAACAGCACAACTTAAAATTTTCAAGCAAATATGCTTTGAATCGTTTATAAGTGGATGCATTCCGCCTATTAGGGAAACCCCAATGCAAATCCGTATGAAAATATTCAGCAAGTTCAGCTTCGTAACATTAAAGTGTTACCTGTAGTAGTCATTTCAGACCGTCCTGGGAAGATTTTGTGCTCGGTCGGGATTTGGATCGGCTAGATGAGACAAATATGACACGTGCATCGCGAGTGGAGCGAGGTTGACAATCGTCGAGTTTCCGGTCTGGTGCTAGCGTAAGCGTAATCTGAGACCTCGTGTTATGAAGCTCAGAAGACCTTTGTCGACTGAGGTCCAGAACTCGACACTTCAGACTATCGACCTGTCGGTTCGGCAATCGAGTTTTGGGTCGAGTGCGTGTCATGATATGTGAGCACACAGCCCGGAAGGCGTTCATTATAATGCTATTCTTATCGAAGAAATTTGGTCGTATTACATGAAAATGGGACGATTTCTTGGACTTGAAGATCCAGTAGGTATCGCCTCCGATCATATGCTTTCGATTGACATCATACTCCTGAAAATCCTACAACCGTCTTGGAGGAGTTTCTTCGAATTGACACGGACAGATTTTCATCTTACATATCACTATATACGAGGCGCGTCCAGAAAGTAAGAACCGGTTGGGTGTAAAATGTTTTTAAGGAATTAAAAAATATATATCTCTATTGCAAATGTTGGTACTTACATTAAACTATTTCTCCACATAGTCGCCATGTAAATTAAGGCACTTGCCATACCGTTGGACCAGCTTTTCTATGCCTTCATTGAAGAAGGTCGCCGCCAAGCCTTTCAGCCAGTCCTGCACAACGTCTTTGATCTCTTGGCCACTCTTCAGACGCTGGCCACCCAAAAATGTATTGAGGTGGAAAAACAAGTGATAATCAGTCGGTGCAAGGTCGGGACTATATGGAGGATGCTGGAAAGTTTCCCACTTGAACTGTTCGAGTAATGAACATGTCCGGGCGGCGGCGTGCGGTCGCGCATTGTCGTGCAAAAAACATACTCCACTTGTCAGTAGGCCTCTTCGTCGTTTCTGAATTGCCCGCCGTAGCTTCTTTAAAGTTTCGCAGTACGACTCGGCATTAATTGTTGTCCCTTTTTGCATAAATTCCACGAGAAGGACGCCTTTTCGGTCCCAGAAGACTGTAGCCATGATTTTCCGCGCCGACAGCTGCTCCTTGAACTTCTTCTGCTTTAGGGACCCAGTATGCCGCCACTGTAAGGACTGCTGCTTGCTTTCTGGTGTGATGTAGGCAATCCACGTTTCATCGCCAGTGACAATGTGGTCGAGAAACTCATCGCCTTCTTTGCGATAACGATCCAAAAAGGTCAATGCAGCCGNCATGTAGAGTCGTTTAACACCTGGCTGGCCTCTGTGTCACGTACAGTTCTCTGGGAATAAGCGTGACAGGTGGGTATTATATACATAGAATTCTCAATCCGACCTCATTGAGGGAAAGGAAGGGGAACGGATGTATAGGAAGCAGTGGCATGACTTGGATTTGGCAAATGAGGGGGGGGGGGCTAAGCGGAACGATGGGGGGAATAACATCTCGGCGGGCAGGCAGATGAATGCATTTAGACCGGAGTTGGAGGGCTTGAACGAAATTGGGGAGATTCAACCCCTCCCCCCTCCCTCAGCCCCCTCTCCCTACTCCACTGATGAGGGGGAGTGAATGTTATGACCGCCAGGATGTCTGGAAAACGGCAGAGGGTGGCTCCACGTTCCCTCATTTGAGGGTATTAAGTAAGTGGAAGGAGCGAGAAGAGAGAGAGCAAAGTGCGTGAGTACGCAATGCAACGGGGAGGAAGAACTTTTGAGGTAACAGCCTACGCGCGCGCATCATGCAGTGGAAAATGCATGAATGAAAATAATTTGCTCATTCAGTGGAACAACGTAAGTATTTCAGAACCATTAGAATCCTAAAATGCTCCTCCTTAAAATAAATTATTGCACATGCTATCAATTCCCATTAAAAGTAGAGACAAATGGCTCTCTGTTTCTGACATGCCGAAATATTTGAAACTTGGTTTAAGCAAAATTCCTAAAGAGATATGGGAAGTGAACAGAATCGTCTGAAAATGGACTTGCAGCTACTCAAGAGACTTCTCCGCAGTTATATTAGTGGTAATTTTGAATTTCGCTCCCGTTCTCGAGAAATGACCTCGTATGTGAGGTACTAGGCAAACACTGGAAGATTTTGAGATATATCTTCGAACTCCCTGGGAAAATGGTTCGTTGAATCATCGCGTCTTTTGACCCGAGGACGAATGGGGACTGTCTCTAAAGGAACAAGGGTTGGGTAGATAGATTTTCAAAGAGAGGCATGCAAATCGTGAACTTTGACCATTCGCCACGGTCAGGTGCTTGACCTGAGAGTGCCAAAAAGTGGCTTCAAGGCCCTCCCTTGGGGTCCTCTACAATAATTATAAGCCATGGGTAGATAGATTTTCAAAGAGAGGCATGCAAATCGTGAACTTTGACCATTCGCCACGGTCAGGTGCTTGACCTGAGAGTGCCAAAAAGTGGCTCCAAGGCCCTCCCTTGGATTTCTCTACAATAATTATGAGTCAGATTTTAATTTCAGTGGGGTTGATTTTCATCTCCCCTTTGTACCTTAAGCTGCAAACAAATTCCAAAGAAGGAAAGAGACATTATATTGTGTTCTACAACGCAAACCACTTTTTCTCTTATTGAAGAGAGTAGTTTAATGTCTGAAAAGTAATTTGATCTGTCTGCAGGCATACGTTCCCCAAGCTTAACATATCCAATAAAGGATTCATTTTTACGGTTGTATTCTTGGAAAATACTCGACTGAAAATGTCGGATGTTTTATACGTCATCCTCTTGGAACCGCGATGCCTGCCTCGGCATGCTTCAGATCCATTATTATCTCCCAATTGGCTGCAACTGCTCACGCGATTTCTGACATCAATACATCTAATCGATAATAAGTAAATTCATGGGAAGGCAGTGGGGGGAAAACCTTCTGTTCACCAATATGTCTCATCGCAGCAGGCCAAGCCTGTTCCTCGGCATCCTTCGATTCCTGAAGATCGTGCTTGGCTCCATCACTTTTTATGAAGTTCATCCTGGGGAAAGGTTTGGGGACGTGTCCCAGAATGTCACAATTGGGCGTCAGATGGATTGCAGTACCTGAGGCCTAAGTCAGCTGCCAGATTCCTGTAAGGCTTACAACTACCGAAACATGGACGGATTTTTTGAGCTGATTTTGAACAACAGGAGCCAGCTCATCCCCTCTGATGGATATGAGGCCTACTCCCAAAGTGAGTCCACCAACATTCTCAGGGTAGAATAAACATTCAGAGATGAGAGACTGATGCCTTCTCACATTCCCAGATGAGGATAAAAAAAAGATACATGGTTTCGGTTTTTCAGTCGTTGCCGAACGTCGACGTGTGTCGCGGCTACCAGCAGAATCCTGAATTAAGACTCGTTTGTGGCTGATGAAATCATCACTACACGTGGATCTTCGCTATAGATGAAAATACTGCCAACTTAATGCGAAAATGAGTCATGAATGCCGCTTTGTGGCATTCGATCATAAAATACTAAGAGATTTTGTCCTTTTGGGCATAGCATCTCTTCTATACCTTGTCGTTGGGGAAATTGTGTATATGTAAATGCATGCGTATGTGTTATAATTGTTAAAGATGAACGTTACCCAAGAAATTGGAATGAAGAGATATATGTCACATTGTGTATAATTCCACGGGTGAAGGACAAATTACAGAGAATGACAACCAGCGATAACAACTTACAAATGCTGCCAACATTCCCGGCTGGTGAACTCAGTCTTAAGCGAAAAGAGTGGAAGGTTATTGCCCGTGGCTTCTGAGTTCCATTCGAACAACAATCGCTGAAGGTGAATCGAAGGTGAATCGGCTGAGGGAGTTGAATTGACAGACAGTGCTGTTTCTTTAAAAGCAATCGTGTGACATCATATTGGGTTTGGGTCCGCGCTTGTCCGTGTCGAAATTCCCTATTCCGAATCCTTGTACAATGTTGTCAACGGGTGGCTTGCCGTATTTCACTTTCTTCGGGAAAACGCATTCCAAATAATTTAATAATTTCAAAATATTCGTAACATTTAGCAATATAATAATTAGTCCCGTTGAGCTATCATCACTAGATGATGCGGTCGAATGGATCGATACTCCGTGATGTTCCGACCAATTTTCTTCTTCCTGCCTCTGTCCAGGCATTGGATGATACTGGCTGCTACCCTTGGAACATTCACGTCTTCCTACTTGAGGTTTGCTCATGGGCTATTAGCGTTAGCGTATGGTACAGACACCAATGATTCTGAAACAATACGGACCATTTCCAAGAACTTGTTCGACGGCATAGAGGGAAGTTCGTGCATGTGTAGCACAATGCTAGCGACTAATTCCTGAAAATGTCTCGCCGCCACATTAGCATCTGTGAGCAACACTTTCAGACCCTCAGGGTAAAGTGTGAGTTGCAGGATGAGCATTTTTCCGTTGTGCCAGCAACGTGAAACAAATGCCCCCTCCCTGCATGAAAATGTACAGCTTGACAGTGCTCGCTATAGCAAACGACTGTAACTATTGAGATGACAGGAAAAGGCATGTCAAAATGTTCCGAGTTCCGTGGTTTAATGGTGCATGCAATGCACCATTACACCACGGAATTGCACATGCAATGTAGCAATGCTTGCCTGACCGGCAAGAAGGAAGTCCGGATTCAATTCCCGGCCTCCCCCAGGCTTTCGACACCTTGCAAAAATCGCCACCATTTCTAAAAGGGGGGAGGGGCGGCCGGTTTGCGCGAGGCATGAAACAAAGAACTTGTAATTATTTTGATTTCATCAATCATGAGAACTCAAATAAATTGACCATGACATGAAACGCAAACAGGAAACTAATGAATGGAAGCGATGTTCCGAACAGCCACGTCTGACCAAACGGAAAAAAAAATAGCCTCAAAGACTTGGTGCTTTGATGTGTGGATGGCCTAGCCTATGGCCTGAAGTGACATATTTTCGTAGACCCCGCTCGCTGGGGTGACAACCACCATCACCACCACAACTCTTTGATTCTTTGAATTAAAGTATAAGAAGATATAAGATGGCCTGGAAAGGCAAAGCCTTATAGGCCTGGCGCCTTAGGCCGTGGATAGCATTGCCTATGACCCAGAATGGCTTTGCATCCTAGGCCTGCGCGTTGAGGGTAACAGCCACGACCACGACCTCCACCGCTGCAATTTTTGACCTCTTCAAATTAAAGTATTAGATTATTTTAAATCACCTTGCATATGGGCATCTTTGACACTGCTTTTCCCAATTTAATGGGCTCGCGGTTGAAGCGTGCTCAAGAGCGTCCTCCTGGGCAACAGACTGAATCTCAGCTGGTGGAATGCCGAGCCTATCATGACAAAGCAGAACGACGTCATCAGCTTGTACGATGTCTACCATCTGGTCCTCTTGCCGGTCATTTTCATGATCTTGTGAACCTTCAGAGAGTTCTCCGTACGCCCACTGCACAGTTTCCGTGGACTGCACTCCGGAGAGCTGCCCGTCTTCTTTAGGTGAAGAAAGATCTAAGCTGCAATCGAGGATAGGCAACATCCCTTCCGTGTTTTCCTTAGACTTTTCAGGCGTGGACCAAGAACTCTTTCTCCTGCTATCGTTCTGTTAGCTGTATAAGCTGCGTTTACGGAACTTATACTTCTTACTGCCTTTTCTTCTTCACACCTTTGGTACAGATTTCTGTTAGGTGATGGAAGGAGAGGGGTGAGGGAAGTAAGGGGGATGGTTCTACTCTCCCCTCGCCTCCCACCAACAGCCTCCTTCACTCTCCCTCCATTCTCCCCCTTCCCTCGACTAACCTTGGATTTATAGAACTCATTACACATGTAGGGGTCTTTATTGGGACTTCTCCATGAGGACGGGTAAAATTAGGCCAATCTGGAGTTTCTATCGTCATCCCGACTCTGACGCTATTGGACAAACATCATGAATCGAAACGCATGTTTGATGCCATCTAGTTCATTAATGTATGTCCATCCACTACATCTCTATTTTTCACTGCATCGATCGGCCATCCTACTCCACTGTATGGGTTCTTTGATTAGAATATTCGGCTACTTAATTGAGCAAAACCTCCATTCCATAGCATTTTTCTCCGTTGATATAAATATTTGTCTATGAAATAAGTCCAACGGAATGGCGATCACACTATCATATTGCATTTGCGAGTACTGCTGCTGAGCAACTGCACGCCTCTCCGAAATGTTAAAATTTCAATCTTGAAATAACGAGGATTCGACATGTTTCCCCTCAAACGATTTCATAACCAACACTCCATACGAGGACAACACCATTAACACACGGGTAGCACCTGAAAGTTTCGATAAGGTGCTGCAACACTCAATGATGCTTTCATTCGCAGAGTTCTTCAGGTCACTCGAGGGACGCTTGGATACATTGGTGAAAACTTTACGTAAGGAACTTTGAATTCAAGTGTGACATTTTTTTCTTCGGTGCGTGCATTCTCTTCGTCGTCGTTCTAGTTGTACCCGAAAATAGTCGTCAAATAAACGTTGACAAAAGGAAAATGGAAAAATTACGTACCCCTTGTGCTACCCACGAAAAAGATGAAAAAGTAGAGTAATTACTTGACAATAAAAAATGGAGATGTCTGATCTCCATATAGGCTACATTATGTGCGCCAAAAACATAAATACCTACATTGAGTATCGAATGCAACCAACAGTTCTCGAAACACTCGAACACTTCCATTGCCTCACTGCTTCCTTCTCCTACGAGGCATCTTTAGTGAGGAAGTGGAAGGGGCAGAAAGGAATGTCACAGGCTTCGAATTGGTTTTGGTTTCCGCCAAAACCAACAAAACAATAGGCCAAGTCCTTTCTCCCGGTTGGATTTCGACAGAAGTTGTGATTCGCGTTCCTCACGTCTTCTGGGAACCTCGGCCAAAATTGTTCCAGTAATCCGGAGCCGCTCCAAGGCAGACACGGACGCCTGGACACAGTCACGTTGAGAGTCCCTGCATATTCCTCTCCCTTGTGCGTCCATTTGCATTCCGTCTTGTCTGGTGGAAATACAAGTTAAACCATGTGAATCTTCATATTCCTGAGAAAGTAGGAAAGGTTTATCATCATGTGAGTCAGAGATTACATGCGGACCAATTGAAAACGCAATTGAATGCATTGAAATACCTATTCCAGTAATTGGTTCCCTAAAATGGGCGACTGCTAAACTGGACAACATCTTGAATAATATTTCCATCTCCACCCCAAAAGCTACACCCAATTGTTTTTGGCCGCTTGAAGAAGCGACTGATATTATGACATTAGTTCTAAGGAAGCTCTCTGGGACCACAAGGATGTGGCTACTTAGAGTGTTGTCCCTTTCCAACCCTGGCATGACGCATTTCGAACCAGATAGAGCATTTGTTCGCGGATCGGAGTGAGCTCACTGGGGTAGTTGGGACAGAGGGGGATATCGCAGAATTCCCATTTCACGTCTGGATCATCGACGAAGCACCAAGGTTGATTTTTCAATGATGGGTTCCTGCAGAAATCTTGATGCGATGTGGCATTGCCAAATCGGAAATGATCATCGTAGGATAATTTCGGGTCGAAGTCCTGAAGATTTCCATAGGGCTGAGAGTCCCATCGGATGCAGGACATTCCAGACATCGTCTTCCTCATCGTCCCCACGTATTCCTTCCCCATCTTGGTCTGCAAACATTCCGGATATCCTTGCGCCGGTTTACCTGTCATTTTAGGCGTGGGAGTATTCGGATCACCTGAAACGTAACTACTGCCTGCCTGGTGTGCTTGAAAAGTTTAAGAGAACTAGTTTCTAAAATCTTAAAAAGTAAAATGTTCTATTTCTCAGCCTTTGGTAACTATGCAGGATGGAGATGCTTGCACATCTGGATTTTTTACCATTGAAAGCCACAAACGAGAAAAGGATATGAAAACAAGCATGCAGCAACCTGAAAGCGTACCTTCAAGAGCGGAATGCTCATACACTTCATAGCACAATGGGACATTGCACTGACCACGTCCTTTCCCAACGTCTTCTCCATCCTCAGTAAAGCACCAGAGAATGTCTTTGTTCGGGTCAGGATTGCGACAGTAGTTGTAGCTATAGTCCATGCGTTCGTCAGGGAACGCGAGGAAGTTCAGGAGATTAAATCGCTTGTCGTCGGACGTCAACCAGGGTTGACACATCCGACCACCTGCATCCATGTTCTGAAACCCTGCATACTCCCATCCCTCTTCGGTCAATCTGCATTCCACGGGTTCTGAGGGTCAACAAAACAATGAATCAGTCCACTGCAACAGGAATCTGTTTTTTATATGATCCATAACTGCAAACATGGGCATGTCTGAAGAAGACCGAAATGTGAAAGACGAAACGATTTATTAATCACGAAACCTCATAATTTTGCATGGATACCATCGTTTTGCCCATGTTTAAAATTGAATACTTCTTAGGTATTCATATCACTCGTTTCTAATCCTTTGCATCTTGACTTGCGATTCTGCCCGTCGGATCATTGTTCCCTGTATTTTCGTAGTGGTTCAATGTTCATTGCTCAGTATTCGGGTTGGGAAGTGAAGAGGTTATTTTATCGATTAAGACTTTGTCAAGGTCGAGCGTTCATGAATCATCAGATAGCCGTATCCCTCCTCTCGATTTTGTGCGGTGTGATCCAAGCAATGCCAACCCATTTACGTCATTCTTCACTTTTTTACTTCATTCACTGTGGTATCCAACTTCCTCTTAATGCCTATCTTGGAATGGGCACCATCACTTTAAGTTTAGGTTAGTTTACTACTTCGCATTTGAAGAAATCATATCGCAATGTGAGCTTGACCATGGATTTACGCAACTTAACCGTTTTGCTCAACGATTGCACAATTGTGAAAATGGACTTTAAGGGGAATTCAAATGATTGCAAACCTTTGCTGCTATTGACTAATTTGAAGCACTGGTAGGTATTCAAATGGTGTCAACCATTAACCAACAAATAGGTATTTACCCAGATATGCAGTTCTGAGCAAAAAGCAAAAAATAAATACAGGACGAGTCTATCTGAAGAACGGAGGGAAATTAACACATGTGATTAGGCGTGCGAATAGTTATCTTTGGGTTCTCATGAAAAAGACCGACAGGGTGATGAATTGGGAAGAGGAAAAAATGACTGAAGATCACGGGAATAGAGGATGATGTTTGTCAATGAATGTCAATTGATCGGCAATGGTTCTAAACGTTCGAGCCATACGTCGTCGACTTCGAGTAGTCAATGTGCTATGCAGCAGCTGCCAAAAATTTTTCCCACCAAGCTCATGGGTACAGAGAGAAACACTTTCCTTATTTTTCCTTATTTTTATCGTAATCACCATGATCATCTGAAAAAATAATTATTGATTGATTTCTCAGTAAAATGGTTTCAATGAAAAAATGAAGCCCCAAACAATATTAAAGATGAGCAAGATGCAACGTGTTCTGTTCGCACACTTTCCCACAACCGCTACTCTCGTTCCGTTCCTCGGCTTTTTCTTATTAGCTCTGTAGTTAGTCATAAAACTGCGACACACCAGAAACTTACATGACTAGAAGCAGGGTGGGAAAATATTCTAGGCATGTATTGAGATGTCGTATGCAATGCTCTCTTCCTAGCAGAGTATCCTCAGAGACCATAGGATCGCAGACCTTTGTGGCCGAGGCAGAAGGGGATGTCACAGAATTCCCATTGAGTGTAGTCTGTGGAAACGAAGCACCATGGCTCCTCTGCCGACGTTGGATTCCGGCAATAGTTTAGGTCCTGCTTCGAAATGAATTCATAAATGTTCTCTCTCTCCCCCTCACTTTCCATACCAGTTGTCGGCAACTGCTGCCAGAGATAATGAGCGAAATTAGATCTCAATACTAATACGTTCGCATTCCAATGCGTGCAATTCTTTCCAGTTTGCGTATGGCTATGGGTCCCTCTGTACTCCTTCCCCATTGTAGTCATTCGGCATTCTGGATATATATACAATGCCTCAACTCCATCTGCAACGAAAGTATAGTGTGAGGAGAATGGGGTGCAGTGTTTATAAAATGTATCCAGTAAAGAATATAGCATCACCATGATATCGCATCCATTGTTGGCTTAAAATAAAAAAATATAAATATAAATATAAATATACATATATACGTATATATATATGTTTTTTTTTCATTAATTATTATTTATTCATTTAGTTATTTACTTATTATATTATTTTAAATTTTCTTTAATGACGCATTTTAATTATCACCATTGTATTGTCCTAATACTATATACGGTATATATATTGGAGAACACTGGAAGAAAAATATATGGGAGCGAGAGAATTATATTTCGAACCATACTTCAGATATTAATATTGGTTATTACTTCGCGATAATTATTCTTTGGTGGAAACGTTGTTTCTTAAAGTTAATACTAGACGAGCGGCCTGCGGCCGCTACGCTGGCCGTCTGCAAGGTAGACATTTGAATCGTCAATTGTGAGCATAACGTCTCCTTCACAATTCTATGTTAATTGCATTACCCATTCGGAACTGAACCGCTTTATTACATATACTGTATACTACATATAGCCTACAGTAGATAGGGAGATTCTGTTCCAAAACACCATTATGCTATTCCAGCTGATTCCCACAATCGCCATTGCGGTTTGGCACGTTTTCATGAGACGACTTTGCTAATTTTGTCTTCCTAGGACATTCAGTATTCTTGCATCACCTATTAGCTCATGGGCAATTAGCGTTAGCGTATGGAACAGACACCAATGATTCTGAAACAGTACGGACCATTTCCAAGAACTTGTTCGACGGCATAGAGGGAAGTTCGTTCATGTGCAGCACAATGCTGCGACTAGTTCCTGAAAATGCCTCGCCGCCACATTAGCACCAGTGAGTAACACTTTCAGAGCCTCAGGGTAAAGTGTGAGTTGCAGGATGAGCATTTTTCCGTTGTGTCAGCAATGTGAAACAAATGCCCCCTCCCTACATGTAAATGTACAGCCTGACAGTGCTCGCTGTGACAAACGACTGTAATTATTGAGTTGACAGGAAGAGGCATGGCAAAATGTTCCAAGTTCCGTTGTTTAATGGTGCATGCAATGCACCATTACACCACGGAATTGCACATGTAATGTAGCAATGCTTGCCTTACCAGCAAGCAGGAAGTCGGGGTTCAATTCCAGACCGCGCAACGGCTTTCGACACCTGAGTGCTGCGTTCCTTGCATCCAGCTGCTCAGCAGACTGCACGGCTCTCTTATTCCGGAGCTAAGCATTCTCTGCCTCCTGCTATTCAGCGGTCTGAGCGGCCATACGCTCCCTACCCATATCTGCTTGCTGTTCATAACTGATTCTAGCCATTACGGCCAGCACCGATTTAGGCACTTCTCACTGGAACTGCAACGGCAAACTTTGTTTCCGCGCCTGCACCAATCGTTTATTATCTGCAGTGACTGCCTCATCGCCGTCCTGCAGGACCTCTTTCAACACTTTCTTTTCACGTTCAACCTCACCTCGCAAAAATCGCCACCATTTTGATGGGAGGAGCGCGAGGTATCAAACAAAGAACCTACGTTATTATTTTGATTTCATCAATCATGAGAACTCAAATAAATCGACCATGAGAAGAAACGCAAGCAGAAAACTATTGAATGGAAGCGATGTCCCAAACCGACACGCCTGACCAAACGGAAAAAATAAATAAATGCAGAAAAAAACACCGCAGCAAAGAATGTATTCAAATGAAGAACTTGCAGTCGATCAGTGAAATCGTGGCACGCATTCAGTTATTATCACTCTTTGATTAACACTGCAAACTGTGAAGCCTATGGCTCAGACTGATGTAGCTCCATGGACCTGGCGCTAAAAGCGTTGGATAGCCAAGCCTTATAGCCTAGAATAGCCTCAAAGACCTGGCGCTTTGAGGGGTGGATGGCCTGGCCTATGGCTTGAAGTGACATAGTCTAATCGAATTTCACGGATTTAAGGTGCTCTGGGAATATGAAAATCGACCCCCCTGGATCGAAATTCCGCTTAATATTTGTTGTAAGGGACCTCAAGAACGGGCTTTGGAGCCGATTGTCGACTCTCTGCGGTCACGCCCCTGGCCATGATTTCAGATCAAAGGTCATGTGTCATATTTTGAACCTTTACTCGAAAAGTATCCCACTTGCCGTACTCCAGTTTGAAATTGGTGTGAGAATACCATATTGTATTTTGGAACTAGGGATGCAGCCAGAAGGAAGAGATTTGGATCCAAGTAAAACTTCACACCGTTCTTACAGAAACAACAGCAGCGATATTCAAAGCACCAACCAGTTTACGTTTTTTGGCGATCTAGTTCATCTTAAAAGGCAATGCAGCATGTTTGAGCGTTGTAAACATGGAAGAATTTCTGATAACGCCTCAGTTTGAGATGATCAATGCATCATTGTGGCCATCTTATACTTGTGACTCCTGAAAGAGAATTCGTCGTATGAAGGTCTTATGATTTGGTATTGACATTTTAAGCTCACTCGACTTGCGTGTGCTCGCTGTCTTAAATGCCTTTTCCATTTCTTCTCGAAAACAGGAACGGACATGGCAGGCCTCCGGAATCACAGAAAAGTACTTTTTCCCCGATATTTTGTTCCAGTCAATAAAGCACCATGGACCATGGTCATTCTGTGAATGACTCCGACAGTAGTTGTGGTCAAGCAAGTGGTTAGCAGGAATTGAATAACTTCCGAATTCAGATTCCTGGAATTTTTCGGATCCAAGTGGCCACGGAAGGCATGGTGCACCAAAAATGGTCCAGTTCTTTGTTCCTGTATAATCCGTTCCCGAGTATCTCGTTTTGCATTCTCTGGGTCCTAGAAGAGTAATCGGATGATGAGACTTGTTGAATCGAAAAAGAAACATCCATGATCTCAAAATGAAACAATAAATTTCACTGATGCATAATTGTGCAAAAACAGATCTTATACAGTAAAGTAATTTAAATATATGACAAGTTGAAAAGGGATTGTAAACAGGGAATGAGGAAAAGTTTGTTTTTCCATGGAATGTCAACTACATTTATCTGTGGGTCACTATCAGGTAGGCACTCACTTTGGTCGTCACAACGGGGAATCGAACAATCCTCCCACTTCAAGCCTCCACCACTCTCATTGACGTAACACCCGAGCATCTTCTGGTCACCCGGGTTTCGACAGAAATTCATTTCGGTGGGGATATCACCAAAGAAATTGGATATTCGGTCATTGGGTACTTACACGCCGAAGTGGAGTTACCTTAAGGTAGAATCCGTAACAAAAGGAGAGAAACAGTGTAAGTGGCAGGGCTACATAAGGTAGGGCACCAGGCAGTCAGCCGTAAGCCATATTTGATCGAGTAGCTAAGATAAACATTGTCCTTCGCAAAATTCATTGCGCTTAAAACTTCAAAACTAAAGAAGTCATAGCAGTATATGTATGTTTGACAGGAGGAGCAATGGAAGAGCTGGAGGCGCAATATTTATCATATCATATTTGTTAAATAACCATAATCTCATATGAATTAACCTCAGGTTATCATTATTTCACATGAGTAATCAGTGAAAACAGATTATTGCCGAATTATCGAGTGCACTATGCTTTAAATTATCCACGTACCTTTATGAAGCGATTTTTCGATTTGGAAAGCATTATGGCATCAATCTTGCTTCATAAATTCCCGTTTTAATTGAATCAATTCTCCCGTCATTACCATTTTGCATGAAGTCAATGGATGGAGGAATGGATTACACCAACTTGTTCGGACATTTCATGTCCGGATGACATATTGACTGCACTACGTCCCCCCCCCCCCCTTTTCCGTCACACTGTTCATACAGTCCCTGGTCCCCTGACGGTCATAGACCCTGAGTCGCAGAAGGAAGCAACGATCATGTTTTGAAAGGAAATATACAAGATTCAAGGATCATGTTATCGCTTTCATTCAGTCGAGAAGACGGAAAGTGTTAGCACGGACGCTTCGCTTGTCAAACCCAACAATTGATATAATTTCGCCCTCCCGTTATTCACCGAGAAGGAAAGCAGAAAGATTTTACTAGTTACGTGAAAGTTTTCAGAGCTCCTGAAGTGGGGATTTTATCTGCACGTCGATCGAAAGCCCGCATCGACGTTACAGGACAACTTGGAATATGTATCAAAGCACATTGTTTTCTTTGCATTTTTTCGAGGGAAATTCAGTTTGAAGATTTGTTTATCACCAGCGAATCGAGTTAAACCATTCGTCCGCGACATCGTCACCTACCTTCTGGCTACGAAGCATATTCCACTCCGCCAAGTGTCTACCACTGTAACAAGGAAATGAATTGGCTGTACCCCCTGTTGAATGGCAAACATGTTTCGAACGTGGAATTTTCTTCTCGTGCTCTGAGCAAGGGTTTTGCATTCGACAATGAAGATTTCTACCCAAACCGAAAGACGGTGCTGTGCCATGCCAGGCGACTCTGGTCGTTTGAGTTCTTCCCGAAGAATAAATTTCGTATCTACTGGTAAAATGGCAAGATGAGGTCTATATTATACCGGGATCCTCGATGAGACGGCTTGTATTTTTTTTTTGTCTGATCATTCACAACTGGGAATACGGAGACAAACCATATTAAGAACACCGTAGATATTCCCCAACTGTCCATTGATTAGTGGACGCAACATCATGGGTATCCCATAAGAGAACTCTCTCAATCTTGATGACGTTAACATGGAAAAGGAGATGATCGACGCGCTAAACAGACAATCACCAACGAGTTCTCTCAAGTCGGTTAAGATCATGTCTCACATTTTTTTAATCATGTAACGAATGAACTCTTTACAGATTCATTTACTTGCCTACAGACGCTTCTTCAGAGCTTATCGTTGACGAAGAGGAGGATTTCCACCATTCGTCAGGAGCAGTCGCGTAAGGAGGGGAGAAATAAAATCAGTGTCATCATGAGGAATCCTCCTCGACTCTGACTTCCTTCCCTGACACGTCCTTGACCTTCAGGGACGGGGTGGGGGGGGGGGGGTTGTAAAAATAGCATGACAGGAAAAGGGGGCCAGCACAATCGATACATCAACGGGAGATAACTTGTCCAAACACGTTGGCGTAATCGATTCTTCCATTCATTGATTTCCTTCATGTAAAACCGTAATGATGGGAGTCAATCAAATGGGATTTCATGACGCAAGATTCATACCATAATATTTCCCAATTCGAAAAATTGTTTCATCAAGGTATATGGATAGTCCAAATCATCGTGCACTCGATAATTCAATAATAACCTATATTCACTGATTGCTCATGTCAAATAATGGTAACCTAAGGTTAATTCATGTGAGATTATGGTTATTTATTAATAGGATATTGCACCTCCAGTATCCTCCATTGATCCTCCATTGCTCCTCGCGTCAAACCTACTTATATTATACTACTAGTCATGTCGCAACGTCATTCCGACCTTGAATCGACGCAGCGTAACCGTTTCGCTCAACGATTACACGATTGCGAAAAGGGATTCATTGGTGAATTCCAAACGATTCATAACTATTGCACATAATGACTCTTTCAAAGTTCTAATAGATAATCTGATGATTTATGCAGATATGGCTCGCAAGCAATGTGAGATACGAGGAAGTTCCGAGCATCAGCAACATGAATTTCGAGAAGTGTGGAGAAATACTAAAGGCAAATGATGAGACATCCTTTCCGATACTTTCTCTCTAGCAGAGGGTGATCAAAAGTTTCCGAACGCTTTTTCAAAATCGATTCTTTCACATTTATTTGATTAATTGTGTGTAGTACGGTATAATATATGAAGTAGATATGCAGATCTGCATTTTGTTTACAAGACGAAAAAAAAGGACAAGTTAGTTTCGATTAAAAAGAAGCTCACAATTTGATTTTTTTAATATTTCGTTTGCGATTTTGCTGCCTCACTTTTCCAGATGGTAAAAAAGAAGCTTACTTAAGATCAGCGTGACACTATTATTATACTCTCTTAAAGACCATTGCTCATATGCGAAAATCGCAAAAATAGTCGAATTTGGTCTTCCAACCGTCTGTGATTCGTTCAAATGATATGTCGAGACAAGATCACAAATTTTACCATTTTACCATACCAGAAAATTTTACCATTGCATGGCTCAGTCACACCTCAGTGTATATTGCTCTGTAACGCATCCACACGGTACGGGTGTTACGTACTGTACAAAGGCCCTGCCCTGTCCGCCCTGTTGCGTCGTTTCGTACTTACTTTTTAACGCCGACGTAAAGCGCTTGGCAAGGAGCTCCAGGTGATGTCTTAGCCCGCCGAAAGTCCGGATCTCAATCGAACTTTGCATCTGTGGGCTGAGGTTAAGCAAGGCATTCACAGACAAAAGACAAACCCCATGAACCTTGCTGAATTTGAAAAATTTGCCGAGCCTGTATGGGAACCAATCCCAGCGACCAAAATTAAGAATTTGCTCAAGAACATGCCGGACCGAATTCAGATGGTGACTGGGGCAAATGAAGACCCCAACGAAGTATTAGTTGTTCAATACAAATTGTAATGCTTAACAAACGTGAATTAAAGTTATAGCATCAACATTGATAATAATTATTTGAAGCGCAGTTATGCCGGACATTTAATTTAAATTGAACATTTTTGACGGCTCATGTCTCTGAGAGGACGCAACCGATCTTGATGAAATTTGGACACAATAGAGAATAGCTTTTGTAATCCCTCTTCGGCTCTCGATGATCGCATTCTGATGCCAGACTTCAAAATAACCCACGTAATCTCGATAGGCGACATATCTGGACTGCTGACTGACCATGGTAGCATCTCCATTTGTTGATTTACGAACTATTGACTAGTCGTCTACGACCATACTGTAGTCCCACATAAAGAAGGTGGCTACCTTAGTACCGTAAGAGGTTCTAAGGCTACGTAAAGGACGACAATTAACAAGATAGCTACTTGTCGTTGACCGGCTGGGGTAAAAAACCATCTATTAAGCTGTCAGTGAATGAATCCATTTTCTCTGACAAAGGTCTTTCGTGGGCGTCTAGAGGATTCGTGGTGTCCACTTACCTGTTTTTTTTTCCCAATGAACGATGTTATCGTGTTCTGTGCATTTACTGAAAGTCAGCTGTATGAAATCCCTCCTTAAGTTTGTCAAATCTAAGAGAAGACTTTCAACTCCACTAGAATCGGATGGAGTGTAATTCAGACATTAGGAATTAGCTGAATTCTTGTCGCCACCGCCTGAAAATGAGGTGCTGATCTCACAAAGCAAAAGTATTGCCACTGTTCAGGTCAAACCTGGAGAAAAAGCGATTCGAGCGTGCCAAAGAGTTCAAAAAATGACTATTCACAACGTAGAATCATGCGGTATGGAGCGACGAATCCAGGTTCATCTTCCTCGGGGATCACTGCATGAGAGTTCTCTTATGTAGGAGGACGCTTTTCTTCCCGATGGTTTCATTCCCTGACTGATGGTGTAGGGATACACGAGCAAGAAAAGGGATCGGTCAGCTGATGAAGTAGCTACCCTGTCGACTGTCGTTCCTTACGTAGCTTTAGACCCTCTTACGGTACTAAGGTAGCCACCCTCTAGACGTGAGACTACAGTATGGTGGGCCTTTTACAAGGTCGACCTTTATAATGAGATTTTATCCGGTTTAAGATGGACTTTTCTGGCAGGAGGATTGCGTGCAGGAAACGTAACTGGTTCTAATCGGCAATTAGAAGGTAGACATTTTCCTACAGGCAAAGCAGAAATCCGGAAGAATACAGCGTGGGATCCAGCTGGAATCGGCGTACCAATTTACGACTATGATAGTTCTGGTTGGAAATGCTGCAATTCCTGCTGGAAGTGGCGCAAATTTACCGATGGAGAGCTTGCTGTTACTAGCCAGAACTTTTTGCTGAGCAGCAAGACATCTAGCCAATGATTCGAAAATCAACTGATGGAGGTGTTACCATGGCCAGTCAGCAGTCCAGATATGTCGCCCATCGAGATTATGGGCGAAATTTTGAAGTCTGCCTTCAGAAAGCGAGAGCCGAAGAGGGATTACGAGTAATTCTGCAGGAATTTTTGGACGCCATCACTTCCGATCAATGTGCCCATTTCGTCTCCAGTGTGCCTGACCATAACCTTCGGTATCAGTGCAGTTCTTCACTTCAGTGCCCCATAATCACGGCTACGGCCTTGGTAAAACCTTGTACATAGCAATAAAAGTTTGAATTATTGAAAAGTAGACAAACATTATATCGCTAATGCTTTGGTCTGCAGTTGGCCCACATATCAAAGTGATCGACCACATTGAGATCCTTTCACTAATTGTGTCCTGTTATTTGTGGAATGAAAATAAATAAATAAAAATTGGCAGAGAAAATCAGCCTGCCCGAATCATTTTGGAAGAGGGCGGCATATTAGGTAAAAAAAGCTTTCGGAAACCTTTGATCACTCTTTGTGTTATCCTCGTAGACCAAAAGATTTGCAGACCTTTGCGGCCGGGGCAGAAGGGGATGTCACAGTATTCCCATCCGTCGGAAACGAAACACCATGGCCGCGCCAACAGCGTTGGATTCCGGCAATAGTTTCGGTCCTGCCTATTAATTATTCCAAGCAAGTAGGTAATCATGGGGTCGATTATATGGTCCCACTTGTTGTCAAAGCGAGGCACTGGGAAATCCATCTCATATCCGGTGTCTTTCCAATGCGAGCACTTTTTTCCAGTTTGTGATTGGCTGTTGGTCCCTCTGTATTCCATCCCCATTGTCGTCATTCGGCATTCCAAAACTCCCTCTGCAATAATATTGTAGTGTGCAGAAGTCATGGTGCCATCTGCTGAAGCGTCCAAAGAAATCATCAGTCATCAGATTCACTTTAACGAATGAGACCTGAACCGATTGGTTCAAAGTTCAAGAGTCGTAAGGCGAAAGGGAAAAAATACATTCCGATTCAAAAGTCACTGTAATTATTACATTGATGAGTTATAAGGTATCATTCGATTCGTTATCTCCTGTACCGTTCAATGTAACATGCAAATAGGACAACATCTATACTTCAAATCGTAAGAGGTCAAAACCTGTGGTGGTGGTGGTCGTGGTCGTCACCCCCAACGCGCTATGATGCAATGCCATTCTGGGTCATAGGCCAGGCCATCCACGGCCTAAAGCGCCAAGCCTACGAAGCTACACCTTTCCAGGCCTTCTGACACTTTAATTCGAAGAGCTCGAGAGTTGTGGTGGTGGTGGTTGTCCCGCGGCGCGGTAGTCCTACATGACTATGTCACTTCAGGCCAAAGGCTAGGCCATCCACCCCTCAAAGCGCCGGGTTCTTGAGGCTATACTATTCTAGGCCATAGGCTTGGCCATCCGACGCTTTTAGCACCAGAAATATCGAACTATTTCAGTCTGAGTCTGAGTATGCAGTCTGATTGCAGCATATTGAGTTAGAGTTCCTTTATAATTATTATTTTTAATTTTGATACTTCATCAGGAGATGAAAAAGGGATTCCCATATGAGGATTTTCTGTGAGTGAATTACCTTGGCATCGAACATGCCTGTCTTGAAAGGAGCTGTCCCAGACGTCATCGATCCGAAAGGAACAAGTGGCATTGTGGATGTCCGACCCGTCATTGAACCTCAAGGAATGAGGGCAAGTATAGATGACACGCGAACCTGGAGGCGCTGGATATTTCCCGTCCCATCCGGCGTATGTCACGGTGGCGTTTTCTAGGCTGGGGTACTCGGTCAGGCACGTTTCTGCAAATCACGTGAAGTGAATGCAATTCCGCTCGAAATATTAATTAATCCTATAATCCTAATGAGGGAGTAATCTTCTGATAACCCCTTTTTTCAGACTACAAGTATTGCTCTTCCCAGTTATCCAGATCACTCCAATTAATCTTTCTTCATGCGAATCAAACGCAGGATGTTATTTTCATGAAATTTCGTACACATTTTAAAGTTTCAAATTTTCTTACATTTCGAATTCCCCATGATAATTATGATTTATTAAGGTCTTATAAATCTCTCTTCGGTTTCTTATAGAAAAAATGTTTTGAAACCTCTCATTGCCTTCGTTCACAATATTTATCACGATCTTTTGAGGCCTCATCAGATTGGGTGTCACTGCCCTGCAATTCGAGGACTCTACTTCCCTAAAATATTCATTTCTTCAAAATATCTGGCCTACCAAATGGCCCTCGCTCTAACTACATTCGAAGGGCTTCACATCGCGAGAAATGTGGTCTTGTACTAAGATGATTAACCGATTCTCATTAAATGGTCTCAACTAATATCCTCCATACATGCTTAGTTACTCACGAACGTCCTCGAGGATGTTCAGTCTGCGTTCTAATAAACTTTTGAAAGCCCACAGTTTAATGATGACCAGGATTCCGGTCAGAGACTGAATCCCCAGGCTCAGAAGGTTGCCATGTGCGGTATGGTTCTTAATATCCCATTGTTCATGAGGTTTTTGGAGGACTAAAAATGATCTTTGAATCTTATTTGTTAGAAAAATAAAACCATTAAGCCATTTCTAGGCCAAGTTTGTGCCGTATTCTAGGATAATTTGACAGCACCTGAATCTTGGTTGAATGTGTCTAATGAGTCAGTTGGTTCGCGAATGCATGAAGAGACTTGTGATTGGCATAACGTTACTCGGCCTTAACAAGATTTCTCGAATACCAGGGATTCACCCATATAGGGTTAATTCTCCCTTAACAATTATGGGTCATGTAAGAAAGGGTGTGGGGGTTGAAGAGAGAGATGGCCTTTGAAATTTGGTTCAAAAATTGCTTTATCCCATGCTGGCAGCATCTTAAATGAGACATTCGATACTCCGTTGCTTCTTGCGATGCATAAGGACTAATCGCCATATCTCTCCCACCGCGATTCCTTCTCATTCTCATCATACTTGTGTTTTCTTATGACGTTATTGCAATAATCGCCCTTTTATTGTCATTTTACTGATTTCATTTGGTGATCTAGGCGTGATCACATCTTAACATGTGTCTAACTTGACAAAGTGAAAGGCGTGCTCACGTGGAGGAGGACAGAGATCCTTTTCCTTTTCAATGAATGTCGCGCACCAGACATCAGGTACGGAGGACGAGCAGGTGGCCTGGTGCTCCTTTCGCCCATCCCTGAACCCCCGCGGGTGCTTGCAAGAGAAGTTCACCTTTCCACCACGCTGGGCTGGATGCTTACCCGTCCAACCTTCGAAGGATTCTACCGCGTGCTCGATATTCGGGTAGTCCGTCAAGCACAGAACTGTGTTTTCGACATATTTGTGAGAAAAACGTCAAGGAACTCCTACATAACAAGACGGTCATCATTAGCATTGTGAATAGCATACAATGAATGCCAAAAAAGGATTGTATCAATTAGTATTGTATAAAAAGTATTGTATCTCGTCCAAGGGTGGATATAAAAAGGAACTCCTACATAACAAGACGGTCATCATTAGCATTGTGAATAGCATACAATGAATGCCAAAAAAGGATTGTATCAATTAGTATTGTATAAAAAGTATTGTATCTCGTCCAAGGGTGGATATAAAGTGAGTGAAAATTGGCGAGGAAGGGAGAAAAAAGACAGGAGCCATGGATCACCTTCAGCACAAAATGGAAACCTCTGGCTGGAGGTGGACCTCCGTCGAAGGAGGGAATGGAACCTCCGTTACGGTAAAACAGATAGTCCTTCAGCACAACGGTTCATTTGGATTGTTGGAGATCTCTGGATTGTGTAACGATAGACTCTGAGCAATTCAACAGACATGAGATCGAAATATTGAAAAGTACAGGGAAGAGGGGATGAAAAAATATATATACAGGAAAATATTCCGAAAGAGTTTGCGCCTTCAGACAAGTCTAGGTTGCTCTTGGTAAAATGTAATTCATCAGTGTTTCCAATTATACCATATTACAAACCTCATGAATTATTTATAAATATATTTGAAGCATTAGCTATGGTGTAAGAAGCTTATTTTTAAATCCCACACCTCTCAGTACGATGAACTTGAACTTAACATGTTCGATCAAATGAAAACAGTCCGAGGACCCAGTTTCAGACAGGGACTATAGTCGTTCGCTTGGAGAAATTGTACGAAGACAATTTGTGTTTTTCCCTTGGAGTTTGCATCCAACTCTCCAAAGGAGATACTCCGGATGAGGTTTGGAGTCTTCCTTGTAAAACATTATTCTTGATCTGTCAAGAGATGCTGCTCCGTTTGAAGTATCGGTCCCATGCTTCAATTTGTTTCCCATCACATTCCACAAGTTTGCAATTCCGATCGACGAATCAGCAAAAGCAGAGCTACATTCTTCTTCTTTGTTGAAGAAGCCCCGACGTGATAGCCAAGCATAAAATAACTTACGTTCAACGAAAGCGAGGGTGGGAAAAAGGAAATTTCTGCTCTCAAGTTTGACGAAATTCCGCTTCAGAAAAAATCGTTTCTTGAACTTTTTTTCAGTATACGTGGGTCATTCCAAATTTTGTGTTGCTGTATTGTATATATCTTGCTGTATTGTTACCTTGTAAATTTTCGAACTATAATCTCTGACTAATTATTACATATTTACATATGTCCTTATTTGTCAGCTATCCTATCGGAGGTTATTTGGTTGGAGTTGAATCATATCTAGTTTTGACCTTTCGTTTTTACAACAATCATTCAGCCGGGATAACGCCAGGACAATCATTATATTGTACGTGCTACTGGAAAAAACTGCGCTAAAGTGCAAGAGCTGCTCACTTTGGCTTAAGTAGACTGAGCGCCATCTATCCAAACTGTCAGACATTGGTACCATGAATTTGAGGAGGTTTGTGCATCAACACATGATGTAAGTCGCTCTGGTCGTCCTGGCAAAGCATATTCCGAGGATATTGTGGCTTATGTTCGTTATGCCTTTGAGGAAGACATGAGAACAGTTTGCTGACAGACTGGCCAGGTCTAAAACCATGGTTTTAGACATGCCCGGTAGAACACAATCCACCATATCCTCGGAGAATGCTTTGACATGACGGGAGCTACTTGCATCATGCGCAACCTTCCTATAAACTGGCGGAACCATCTCTGCATCTGCATGCTGTGTATTGGACGAATGATACCCTACCTTAAAGAATCACCCAGTCATCAAGCCCACTTTGAGTCAACGAATGAATTACATAGGATTCCCATAAGTGCAAGGCGGACGGAACATTGGGTGACTGTCCCGGATGTCGAGGATGGATCTCCTCATGGATTGTTAAGCTTTAACTTTTAACTCCATTTTGAGCTAAGAAAGAAAAATCCTATAACCTTTACCAACCGTCGGTTGGGAATAGTTTTCTTACACCTTCTGAACCCCGGTGGGAAGGGGGACGATTATCAACGCATGCTGGAAAAGCATGTATTAAGGTCACAGAGGAAGTTTAGTGTATGTGGTACAACACGGGACCCTAAACCCTAAACACATGGACAGTAATATCATTTTTCCTCATCAATGGGTTAGGTCTTACTTCATGGGGAATGAGGACCGAAAGGAAACGCTGGGAGAGATCACTCTGGGGACCCTTGAAATACGCAGTCTCAGAGCAAGGAAAGGATAAACTGTAATTCGTGAAAGAGAATTATTCCTTGGGGTCATATCTAGGAAAGGAATACGTAGCATTCTGCCGTTCCATCACAAGGACTATACTGAATAAAAGTACCGGGTTTCAGAAAAGTTTGTGCGATTTTTTTAAGTAAATTTTTTTTAAAGTAAAAATAATTTTTTCCAAAATGTTTCAAGCATACCATTTCGTAGTATTTTCACTACCCTTTCCATTGAGTACAAAATATTTTAAGCAAACACCGCATTTTTGGTTTTTTTAAAGAATGAAATCGAAAAGAGAAGCCACGATGCTCATCGAAAAAATGTCATTCAACGGTTTCAGAGAAATTCGCTCCGTTTGCAGGGGAAGGTCTACCAAGAAGTGACTCCGCACTTACAAGCAGCAAAAGGCGAAAGTATTAACTGAGGCGATGAAGGCGACAAGGCCGGAACGGTGCCAGCAGCCGAAGCGTCGATTCCAAGCTTTGCAACACCGAATAATTTTCCTTTCAGACGAGAAATTGTTCACAATAGAGCATTCCTTGCATTGTTGAAATGACCTGCTCTGGTCGCGAGAAATTCCACAAGAGAGGATCGTTGGCCGATCACAGAAGCCCAAATCCGTTATGGCGTCAAGGAACTCCTACATAACAAGACGGTCATCATTAGCATTGTGAATAGCATACAATGAATGCCAAAAAAGGATTGTATCAATTAGTATTGTATAAAAAGTATTGTATCTCGTCCAAGGGTGGATATAAACCCTAGTAGCACATAACATTGAAACAACATTGATTCAACGTTGAATCAACATCCGGACGTGGAACCAACCTTGAATCAATGGTGATTCAATGTTATGTGCTACTAGGGAAGTGAGTGAAAATTGGCGAGGAAGGGACAAAAAAGACAGGAGCCATGGATCACCTTCAGCACAAAATGGAAACCTCTGGCTGGAGGTGGACCTCCGTCGAAGGAGGGAATGGAACCTCCGTTACGGTAAAACAGATAGTTCTTCAGCACAACGGTTCATTTGGATTGTTGGAGATCTCTGGATTGTGTAACTATAGACTCTGAGCAATTCGACAGACATGAGATCGAAATATTGAAAAGTACAGGGAAGAGGGGATGAAAAAAAAATATATACAGGAAAATATTCCCAAAAGAGTTTGCGCCTTCAGACAAGTCCAGGTTGCTCTTGGTGAAATGTAATTTATCAGTGTTTCCAATTATACCATATTACAAACCTCATGAATTATTTATAAATATCTGTAAAGCATTAGCTATGGTGTAAGAAGCTCATTTTTAAATCCCATACCTCTCAGTACGATAAACTTGAACTTAACATGTTCGATCAAATGAAAACAGTCCGAGGACCCAGTTTCTGACAGGGACTATAGTCGTTCGCTTGGAGAAATTGTACGAAGACAATTTGTGTTTTTCCCTTTGAGTTTGCATCCAACTCTCCAAAGGAGATACTCGGGATGAGGTTTGGAGTCTTCCTTGTAAAACATTATTCTTGATCTGTCAAGAGATGCTGCTCCGTTTGAAGTATCTGTCCCATGCTTCAATTTGTTTCCCATCACATTCCACAAGTTTGCAATTCCGATCGACGAATCAGCAAAAGCAGAGCTACATTCTTCTTCTTTGTTGAAGAAGCCCCGACGTGATAGCCAAACATAAAATAACTTACGTTCAACGAAAGCGAGGGTGGGAAAAAGGAAATTTCTGCTCTCAAGTTTGACGAAATTCCGCTTTGGAGAAAATCGTTTCTTGAACTTTTTTTCAGTATACGTGGGTCATTCCACATTTGTTTTGCTGTATTGTATATATCTTGCTGTATTGTTACCTTGTAAATTTTCGAACTATAATCTCTGACTAATTATTACATATGTACATATGTCCTTATTTGTCAGCTATCCTATCGGAGGTTATTTGGTTGGAGTTGAATCATATCTAGTTTTGACCTTTCGTTTTTACAACAATCATTCAGCCGGGATAACGCCAGGACAATCATTATGTTGTACGTACTACTGGAAAAAAAAACTGCGCTAAAGTGCAAGAGCTGCTCACTTTGGCTTAAGTAGACTGAGCGCCATCTATCCAAACTGTCAGACATTGGTACCATGAATTTGAGGAGGTTTGTGCATCAACACATGATGTAAGTCGCTCTGGTCGTCCTGTCAAAGCATCTTCCGAGGATATTGTGGCTTATGTTCGTTATGCCATTGAGGAAGACAGACGGCAGACATGAGAACAGCTTGCTGACAGCTGGCCAGGTCTAAAACCATGGTTTTAGACATGCCCGGTAGAACACAAGCCATCATATCCTCGGAGAATGCTTTGACATGACGGGAGCTACTTGCATCATGCGCAACCCTCCTATAAACTGGCGGAACCATCTCTGCATATGCATGCTGTGTATTGGACGAATGATACCCTACCTTAAAGAATCACCCAGTCATCAAACCCACTTTGGGTCAACGAATGAATTACATGGGATTCCCATAAGTGCAAGGCGAACGGAACATTGGGTGACTGTCCCGGATGTCGAGGATGAATCTCCTCATGGATTGTCAAGCTTTAACCTTTAACTCCACTTTGAGCTAAGAAAGAAAAATCCTATAACCTTAACCAACCGTCGGTTGGGAATTGTTATCTTACTCCTTCTGAACCCCGGTGGGAAGGGGGACGATTATAAACGCATGCTGGAAAAGCATGTATTTAGGTCACGGAGGAAGTTTAGTGTATGTGGTACAACACGGGACCCTAAACATGGACAGTAATCATGTCATTTTTCCTCATCAATGGGTTAGGTCTTACTTCATGGGGAATGAGGACCGAAAGGAAACGCTGGGAGAGATCACTCTGGGGACCCTTGAAATACGCAGTCTCACAGCAAGGAAAGGATAAACTGTAATTCGTGAAAGAGAATGATTCGTTGGGGTCATATCTAGGAAAGGAATACGTAGCATTCTGCCATTCCATCACAAGGACTATACTGAATAAAAGTACCGGGTTTCAGAAAAGTTTGTGCGATTTTTTTAAGTAAATTTTTTTTAAAGTAAAAATAATTTTTTTACAAAATGTTTCAAACATACCATTTCGTAGTATTTTCACTACCCTTTCCAATGAGTACAAAATATTTTAAGTAAAAAAAAAAATATTTGTTGTTTTTTTAAAGAATGAAATCGAAAAGAGAAGCCACGATGTTCATCGAAAAAAGGTCATTCAACGGTTCGAGAGAAATTCGCTCCGTTTGCTGGGGAAGGTCGACCAAGAAGTGACTCCACACTTACAAGCAGGAAAAGGCGAAAGTATTAACTGAGGCGATGAAGGCGACAAGACCGGAACGGTGCCAGCAGCCGAAGCGTCGATTCCAAGCTTTGCAACACCGAATAATTTTCCTTTCAGACGAGAAATTGTTCACAATAGAGCATTCCTTGCATTGTTGAAATGACCTGCTCTGGTCGCGAGAAATTCCACAAGAGAGGATCGTTGGCCGATCACAGAAGCCCAAATCCGTTATGGCGTCAAAGTTAACAAGGACGCAAACCGGCAGGGATCTTCGAACAGGCACTTCTTCCACGACCGCGATAGTACTTCAGTGATGAAAATTGGACATTCCAGAAGAACTCTGCGCCATCGCACAAGGCCCGAAACGTTCAAAAGTGGTGCAAGGCTACCCTCAACGGGCTTCATCACATTTCGAGAGCGGCCTTCGTATTCGCTGGATATTAATCCGCGGGACTATTCCATCTGGAGTGTCCACTCTTGCACTAAGCCATGCAATAGTTTGGACGCTCGGCAACGCTTGCTGAAGAGGGAAAGGGAGGCTTTGCCTTTGGAAACTGTGATGAAAATTGGCGAAAATTTCCCAATGCGTCATCAGAATCGCATCGAAGTCCAAGGAGGACATTTTGAAAGCATCTAGTAGTGTTATTTGTATGGCCTGAAAGAGCAATAAACATAGTATGAAATGTTATTTTTGAGAAATTTTGGGAAAATGCCATTTGCTTTGAAAATTGACCTTCAAAAGAATCGCACGAACTCTCGTGACACCCTGTAATATTTGCCAATGTTTTCCATTCCAGCTAAGAATAGTACAGAGGTCCTTTTTGATGTTGCAGCAGCTCAACTTCATTCATTCATCAGCAAACTGATCCTTAGCGTTGTTCAAAAATAGAGGCAACATGGAAAACCGTATAAGCTTTGTGTTGACACTTATTGTGCCAAGCCATATGTTTTCCATATGGAACTGGGTGTCCTCAGCAGGGTTGTTACAAAATATATGAACCTGATTTTGTCCCTAGGGGGAAAATCAAGACCATCTCAACTTGTAAAAAAGCACTGTTCCATCGGATAGGAAACTTTCATGCCTCACGCATCCAATATCTGCACCAAATGCTGAATGTTCCATCCAAAACATTGCGAATTTCCAGGATTACTTCTACGAACACCAGCAGGATCACGAACGCAGTAAAGCTTCACTTTCCTTTCATAATCCTGTCGTTGCATTTCCGCTCCCCGCTCCATTTTCAGTGATTTTCTTCAGCTTTGTTCGCATATCTCTACAGGAAGTATATTTTAGAACTGAGATGACTGAATGGGATTCCGATCTGGACAATGATTGATGGCTCTGGCTCCTTAAGATCAACACACTCCAAAAAACTGTCGATCATTTGCTCGTCGTATTAGTTGAGATCCTCCTGCATTGGCCGCTCACAGAACGCAACTGACAGTACAGCAACGTGTCGAAAGTAATCATTGCATCTCAAAGAAGAATCTCGTAGCTGCATGCGCGGGGTTCTCTCCCAGCCTTGGGTTCCACTTCGATGAAAAAATTAAAGTCGGAAGGCCTCGTCCTAAGTGTAATAGGTACTTCCCACACTCTACGAAATTTGTATTTCACGACAGGAAGCATTTTCAAGATTCAAGATTCAAGATAGTTAGTGACATGAAGAGGCGATTTCGCCCATTTCGATATCACCTGTCGAGGTCGAGCGTTTCTTAATTTTAGGGTAGGCCTAAACCTCTTAAAGCTAACAATTTTTGTATTTTTACAAAAATTTTTTTATTGTTTTGTTTTGTTTGTTTGTTTGTTTTTGTTTTGACTATCCTAGTTGCTTAATGTCTAGTACCTAAGGTCAACATAGCCCCCCACCTTTTTACCTGTCCATGAAAGCATTCAGTTTCTTCTTAAAGATAGTCACAGAAGGGGAGCGGAAATGCAACGACAGGATTATGAAAGGAAAGTGAAGGTGGTGCAACACGTATCGCCAATATGAGATCCGACTGTTAACTATATATATTTAACAGTCCTTTAAGAATACATGGGTTCCTATGGGAGAAAAAGCTCCTTCGCTAAAAGCCCCGTTGTCTCCCCTGAATGAGGTTCGTGTATTCGGGATTTAAGCTCAAAACTCACTATATTCCCACAATATGACATGCAAGGCAAATTTCGATGTGGCTCAAGTTCATCACGAAATGTTCCATGCGGCAGAAGCGCATAATATATCCTACCTATACACGCAGAATCAAGTTAATGCATTTTCGTCGAGAAAAAAGTTGTTCTCCATGTGATGCGTTTTTATCGCATCCAACATTTGATGCGATAACCGTATCCAAAATTCGATGCGATGAAGACACTTCACATGCAGGACAGATTTTTTGGCGGGAAAAATGCATCGAACTGAGGCACTGAATTTTCTGTGTGTATAGTCGCACGAAACCTTCCTCGGTTTGGCGCTACTCTTCGTCTGCTTGATATTCCACGTGATTGCGCAGTGGTCCGAATCTCCCAAGTTATCCTGAACCTTAGCGTCTAGAGCCAGATCGTTCTTCGTCGCAAGAACTAAATCCAATATAGCTTCTTCGCGAGTCGGTTCATTTACGTACTGAACGAGAAGAGCATCCTGAACCGTAACGAGAAATGCCCTATTCCTTTCTTACCTACCTCGCGGCACCGACCAATCTATGTTGAGCATGTTAAAGTCTCCGAAGAGCAGTCCCTGCTTCGAGATCTCACGATCCTGCGCATGAGAGCAAAATATGGTGCTTCATCCTCGATAGAAAAGTTTGAGGGCGTTTAGCAAATTCCAAGCACGATCTTCCCAGTTGCCCCACCGATCTCGCAACAAAAGTGTTCAATTGCTCCAGTTAGCTGAGGTGAGATTTTCCCTGACGCGAACGCCCAGTTCAGTTTTAGCGTACAACACGACTCCTCCCCCCATTCTGCCGAGCTTATCCTTCCGCAAGATGTCGTACCCTTCGATCTCGAATTCCTTATCCGAAATGTGGGAACCACCCCAAGTCTAGGTTATACTGATGACATCGAATCCGTTGTCCAGTGCCCTCCCACTGAGCTCCTGTATTTGCAGCTCCCTCTTTCCAAAAATCTACTCCATCCCTAGCCGTCGGACTTCAACAGCGACTCAAAACCTCCCTAGGGGGTCAAAAACACTTCCCCCTCCGAGATACATAACTCTTTGAACCTGTCGTTAACCCCTTCCGACCTGGACCACGTGATTCCTCCCTTGTCTAGCCTGCTCGGGATCGCGCATACCGTCACCCGCACCCCCGACCTTGCCTCCCGACACGCCCTAATAGCCTGCCTCAGCCTGCCCATGATGAGTTCAGAGCCAGACTTGGGAGTATCGTTGGTCCCTACGTGAAGGACCACCGACACTTCCTCGGCCGACTCAGAGCCAGACTTGGGAGTATCGTTGGTCCCTACGTGAAGGACCACCGATACTTCCTCGGCCGACTCGGAGCACACCTCCGATCCGATCCTATCCCTAATGTGTTCAATCCTAGCACCGGGAAACTGACGGAAAGAAACCTGAGCTCCTGAATCTTTTTCCATCGCTCCCTCAAGACGCCTGACGTTCGAGTCACCGACGATAACAAGGGCCCGAGTTTTCCCTCTCCCTTCCAACACGGCCTGAGCTTGTCATGCCGACCTCACACCTCTTCCCACCCCGCCCTCCGTTCCCTCATCCAAGCTGACCTCCCTCAACCCGAGAAACCTGTTTTCGGTCTTAATGAATGCCTCCTGGGACCTAATTTAATCATGCAGCAGCACTCACATTGAGCGAAAGCCTGATATCCATCTGAGGGAACGAGATCGCTTTTCTCGTTTTGAATCAGTTGGCAGGATCCATCCTTCTCCCTAAAGTTGAAAGCGTAGCAAGGCCGGGACGGGTTTTTCATCTCGCAATTCACGTGGCATTCCTGGATGTTCGCCGTTTGGAACTCCAGAGACACGTTCCCGTACCGCAGTCCTTGGTTTACAGCATAATAAACATTGAGCTCTGAAGACAACGCAGTCCAGAATAGACACGGAACTAAAACCGTAGTCAAGAAGGCGCCAATCCCCCTGTCATGACAAGGAAAAAGCCAACGTCAGCAATTGCATGGACAAGATCGAATCATCGCCTTAAAATGAAACAAATTATTCCTCATCTTCAACATAAGTCACATCCTCCCATCTTAAACAACTGAGATGCATATCAATCCCTTTCCCCATCTTCCATGAATATCTGTCTCGGACGCTTTCATTGAAGCTTTTTTAGAGCTTGGGACAGAGTCTTTGGTCGGGTTTCGCCTTCATCGCCGAAACTCACCATGGAATCGGCATGCTTCTACTCCTGTTCTTTCGCGGGAAGTCTCCACGTCTAGCTTCACGTATATCACCTAGTCAAAGAATCAGTAGATGATATGATTATCTAAAATGAAAAAAGCAATGGGTAGAAGAGACTGTAAAAGTGATGACAGTACTGGGCAATTCATAAAAAATGGAAGGTATATATTCGGTCGGCCGGAAAGTTCTTGCATTTTTCGCCTAAGAGGGCCTCAAGAATTTCCTAGAATTTTCCCGCTTCGCCTATAAGTAGTCTCCCATCTTGCGTTTGGGGGAGGAGTCATCAGCGAGAAGAAGTGATTCGATCGGTTCGCTCGCTTCAAGTCCGGGGAACAATTGTGTCGAATAAAAGTCGAGGTTGGGACGCTCGTCGGAGTTGGATGATGAGGCGCTACTACAACTAGTGGACGCTGATCCCCGCAGGACCACTCGCGATATGGCCACCGTCCTCTGGTGCTCCCACTCCACCATCGAACACTGCCTGTCCACGATCGGGAAGGTCTCGAAGCTCGGGAATTGGATACCCCATGCTTTTGTCGTGTTCTCGTTGCCTCTCGATGCCTTTTTTTTCACCCTTTTCGTCCTCGCCTTGGGTTACGAACCCCTCCACCATGGCCCCCCAACTACTTTCTCCGGCATGACTGGCCCTTAAAAGGTGGAGGTCTCCGGATATTCGGGGTATTCATGAAGCATTCCCTCAACAGTGCCATTCATGGCCAGTGCCATTCACGCCTGCCGACCCTTCACTTCTCGGCAGAACGTCTCGGGAGTCTCCTCTCACTCCCAAGCAGCAGCACTCTAACCATTCGGTCAAATCCTGGTGATATCTACTTGGAGGATATTTCTTGAAGGGATTAAACCTTGCTCGAGTTGAAATCCTGTCGGCCTTATCCTTCAATGTTCATGTGAGGCTTGTCGCGAACCCATGCAAGCAACCACTCATCCACGTACCCCTCAACAGCGCCATAACGACACAGAAGGACCTCGACCAGCGTTCCGACATCTGTGCACTTCTCCTCTCCCGCCGACGGCGCTTGGACGGGCTCGACGACGTTATCACGGGGATCAGAAGCGGTTGATGTACGCGAACCATACCCGCAAGCGTCAGTGGGTAGACGGCGATGAAGAACCGAAGTTGGAGCCAAAAGGTGACCTGCAACCCCGCAAGGCGATGGTGGTTCTTCGTGAAAAGTGTCGTGATGTTCGAGCTGCTTCTTCCCGACACCACCATCACGGCGGCCTACTACTGCGACCAACTGAAGAGATCGAGCCAGAAATTCTCATAGGCTCCACCGGGACGTGATATCGATAGGACTCCTCGCTCTCGGATGGGAGATTCTGCCGCACCCACCATACTCCCCGGAACAAACTCCGTCGGACTACTATCCTTTCCGCGCCCTGCAGAACCGCCTCAAAGAGAAAAAGTTCGTCGACCAAAAAGACTTCGAATGCTACTTGCTATAGTTCATTGAGTCTCATCCTCCATCGTTCTACCACGGCGTAATCCATTCCCTGGCTGGAAGGTGGAGACATGTAGTGGAACACAATGGTGCTTACATTAATGAATGATATTGTATAGTTGCTGAATGAAATTGTTTTCTCAAATTTTCTCTGAAACTGCAAGAACTTTCTGGCCAGCCCAATAACTCAAGTATAAGCGAATGGACATGAACTGAAGATGGAGAACGTTGAGTTACACCTGCATTGCAAATAATCTCTAAATAAATTATGTAGTTGATCAGGTGGATTGAGCAATAATGTGATTTTACTTAGGTAGAGCCCATAATGGGCAACCCAGGGGACCACCATTTTACTTCGCACCACTCTGAAGATACCTCTTCTCAAGGGTAAAGTCATGGTAGGAATATATCTTTAGTGAAGGAAAACGGGTGCATAGGACCCGCGAAATGAGACCCCTCCTTATCGAAAAAGTATTGCCATTTGACTCAAACAACTCCGCACTGGGAGAAAAGGATCATGTCCCTGGCTCGAACGTGGAATTCTTCCATCTCACTCCATAATCTGTACAGTCAGCTTCAGCTGCTCTCGTGATTAATTTCTACGCGGACCAGCTCGTATGTTTCAAACCGGAGGTTAAACCTATAGCGTGCGCGATTTCGGCCGCTAGCTAGGCCGAGAGACAATTACTTTTATTTTTGTTCGTGTACAGTATGTGTGTGTGACGGCTTAGGCCAAACGCTTAGAGGTATGGACTCGGTGGTTCGACAGAACTCTTCCTCATCATCCGAGGATGTGCCTTTGAGAAATGAAATTTCCAAATCATCCTTCGCCGTGTCCTTCAGAATTAGGCGAGTATGAGGTCTGGGATGGGGTTCATCCCCCTTCACATCTCCAATACCAATATGAACCTCATCCCAGACCTAAAGGTGCCGCTGCATAGGACCCCTGAAGGGACCCATAAGCGACCATGTATGTGCTGATGTCTTTTGTTATTTGTTGGCAATAGCAAATTTAAAAAAAAATCGGAATGATTTGGTTCTGGAACTTCTTTAAGACAGTTACATCACATTTTCAAGTTGTCCTCCACCTTGGGAAGGCACATTCGGACTCGCATTTCAAAAGTTTCTAATGACTTTCGGAAAATCACCCTGTGGGATTGTAGATGCATGCAACTGAATTGCAGCCTTCAGCGCCTGCAAATTTCCAGGTCGGGTGACGTAAAAATTATTCTTTAGATAACCCCAAAGGAAAAAGTCAGACCAGGGGATCTTGTTGGTCAATTCCATTCCACCTCCTCCGCCGATCCATCGCCCCGGAAAGTTCAAGTGAAGGAAATTGTGAACTCTTTTGTCATTATGGACTGGTGCACCGCCGTGTTGATACCAGAGAGACAACTGAGGAATAAAATGTGGCATTTACTGTTGATGTGGTGGGATCTGACGAATCTCGGTCATGATATTCACATGGAGCATTTTTGGCAGACGGAGCCCTCCCATACCTGGAAACTCTGCTGAACAGACAATGGACTTCATGTAGCAAAATCCCATTTCATAATGTCAGTCTTCTCTTGCTTTTAATAAATGGGTGGTATTCTAAAGTAAAATAGGCTCACTCAATGGACTCCTTAAGTGCAATGCCCCTTGCAAGTATGCAAGCAATGCAAGTATGACCTACTTAAATTTGCTTCCGATTTGTCTGCAATATGTCTGTGAACTATTTCCACCAGGCTCCCGAAACTTTGTATACAGATGGGATGTGCAGCTCTTGCAGCACGGACGTGACTGCAACAAAGATCCGGTGCATTAGAACAGGTTCCAGTGATTGGGCTCTTTCCCTTGCCGTTTTTTTTTTATCGGCACCAAATAACTTCTCTTACTCTATCTGGCCTATTTAGCCAATATCTTTCTTTAATATTAAGTTTAGATACACAATTTGGGGGGATACATTTTAAATATATGTTGTGACGGATAAGGATGGCATCGAGAGGATCGACTGGATATCTCGGGTACGATGGTGTACTGGTAGCACACCTAACTGGCAATCAAGAAACCCGGGTTCAATTCCCGGCAATGGTGGGCGTCCATCCAAGCTTTCCGTCGCCGACAAGTGCAGAGTCATCAGGATGGTGACATTTGGTGACCAGTAGGAATGCTGACCATTGCATAAACCACCTTGGACCACCATGGACGACCTGAACCTCTACGCCTCCAACGAGAAACAGCTCGAAAGCCTTCTCAACGTCGTTAGAATATTCTCGAAAGACATCTGCATGAAGTTCGGACTCGAGAAGTGCGCGAAGATCTCTATCCACCGCGGAGTCCTCATCCCTATGGAAGATATCAACTCCACGAACGACGAACAACTCCGAGAGCTTACGGCCCCTGACACCTATAAGTACCTCGGT
>CAJPEV010001108.1:0-43549 GCA_905338385.1 Darwinula stevensoni
GCGCGAATCTCTGTGAGATCGGTGGACTTTTCGTCGCGACGACTCGTCTGCGCGCGATGCGCAGTCGTGCAGCCCGCGGGCGCAAGAGATCGGTGGTCGAGATCGTGGTCGGAAGCGAAAGGGGGCGTCCAGATATCGCAGAGACATCTGGTGGCCCCCGGGCGACAACACTTCCGCGAGGCGAAAGCCGAGAACCACCTCGCGTCTGCTGCGTGTCGACCGGGCGGAGGACGGTCGATCGCATCCGTACGGCGACGCGCCGTCCACGCCGTCCACGACTGCGTCGACGGCACGTGGGAACTGGGGGCCGTAGGCTTCTGCGCGCGCGCGTCGTGGCTCGAAGGTGACACACCCGAGGTGACACACCCGAGGTGACACACCCGAGGTGACACACCCGAGGTGACACACCCGAGGTGACACACCCGAGGTGACACACCCGAGGTGACACACCCGAGGTGACACACCCGAGGTGATACGCCCGAGGAATCGCTGACGTCACCGAAAAAACCGCGTGAAAAATGCGCAATTTATTGTTGCTCCGCCGCCTTCGCACGCGAAACGCACGCGAGTCGGCAACGAGCGGAGCGGCACCGACCAGCGAATGCCAGCCGGATGGCGAAAACTATCTGGCTGGCATTCGCTACGGACGGAGACTCGATTCTCCGTCGCACCGATTCCGATCCCGTCGTCCTCTCTTCCGGGTGCGTGCGAGGAGAGTGCGTCCGCACGCACCGTCTCGGTCTGACACGTGCTAGCCGTCTGACAACTTTCCGCGTTCCGGTGTTGCTCCCAGACGTGTTTGCCCTGGGATTTTGTCTCACCGTGGAAACTCGGACGCTGACAACGGCGACGAACCGATTAAAATCATCAATATGGAATTCTCAATTTTTTCGTACGAATGCTCGGGGGGGGGGAAATTAAGGGGGAAATTAAGTTTCCTGATGCGATCTGGGATCGTCTCGGCACGTCGAGGAACAGACGAAACATGCCGCTTCAAAGATGACTCTTACCGTTCCCGAGTGAACCGAGTAGCGCGCGACTGAACCCAAGAGCGATTACAGGCGCGCGTGGAAGGGAAAATGAGGCGATGCCGCCTTTTCCCCTTTTCGGCGATTTCCCCTGGGATGGCCGAGAATCCCTCGATCGACAGTTCCCGCGGTTTGAAGGCGTTCGGAAATCGTCTCGTCCTGACGTTATTGCTGCGAATGAAGAATGAAGCTGGAGGAATGCGCTCTGGCGTCTTTCACGTTTCTAGAAAATTTAGTTGCAGGATTCCGAGCGACCACACTTGGGAAGTTTATTCGGATGCACGCCGTTTATGCATCATTTCCCAAAAAATATCGAGCGGTGCGGTGAACCCGGCTCGGAAATCGGGCGGAATCGGATTCCACGGGAGGCATTTGGATCCCGCGGATGGAATCCGCGTCCTTGCGAGAAGGGGGATGACGCCGTGGAGCGCCGATGGAGCGCCGTGGAGCGTCGATGGAGCGCCTCGCTTCTGTGGAGGCTCGGCGAACGAGACGCAGGGAACGCGAGTCGAGAGGGAAGGCCAAAGGGCCCGGGATCTCTCTTTGCCTTCACCGCCCTTTAAAAAAAAAGGCACGAGTACGATAATATGTAAATGTAATGATAAATGCGTGAAGATGCGACGGGCTCCCCTCCGAGTCTCTTCCGATCCAGCCGCTTCGGATGAGCTCGTTGCCGGATGAGCTCGTTGGCTTGCGTGGCTTCGTCCGGAGCTTTCTGGGCTCAACGCGATTGTCGATCAGACGAAGGAAGGGAAACTCAATTTTCAGTTGAGTTTCCCTCGGGTGGAAACTTGGTTGCGCCATTGGCCGAGAAGCCATGTCTCCATGCGCATTCATAAATCATTTTATATATATGTATTTCCTCCGATAACGTTTTATTAATAATTTTGTCGGCGTGCAATCGAGAACAAAATTTGCTTCGGTATTTATGGGAAAATAACTCGCAGCTCATCTCTTTGGGAAAAGTCGAGATATAAATTTACTGCAATTTTACGCGTAATTTTACTGTGCAGTTCATACTTTCGCTAAACAACCGAAAGCCTTTAAAAAAAAAATTATGGCTTCTAGACGGTAGCCGTTTTCGCACTCTTCGATCGCACTTCCGCAAAAAAAAAAGACGTGCTATTTTTGGAATGAGGGAGCGCGCAAAAAGCAAAGCCATCGCTTTCAGACTATTCCAAAAAGAAGTGGGAAAAGCGGAATTGAAAATCCTGACTGCTTCGGCATTCGTATCGGTGTCTGGATTTTTTTTTTTTTGGGGACGTTTTCGTGCAGAACTCATGAGATGAGGTTGAAACGGTGGTTAGCAGAGGCCGATGGATGTGGAGATGTATCGTCCGGACATCCCTGAATCAACACGATGCATTTCGTGCTGCGGAGAAGCACGAAATGCATCGTGTTGATCGCATCGAAGCACTCGGTCGAGGTGGTCCGCGGGTCCGCACTAAAATGGTTCGTGGAATTCGAAGCAGGGCTCGAATGGGTCTATCGTTGCGGGTCCTCCGAGGAGATTGAGGTGGAGGTTGAAGAAAGGGGAAGCCTTCGAGAATGGTTTTCACATCACTTCACGGAGTTGTATCTGGTCGTCGACTGAGACGGCCGGCTCCTTCTCGAAGGTCGATCGCATCTCCGAGGGTGGGTTTCATCGTTTTGATGTCCTTGAGGTCACGAAGGAGACGCTGATATGAGCACGAGCACGGTCGTTTCGGTCCTATTTATTGCAAGAAAGTGTCCAAATCTGGAAACGGACGTGATCGGGGGGATTTTTCCTTCTGATGTACGGATATAACTCGGACAAATGATGAATTTAATATCAGGACGTCGATGCGTCTAAGAGACGTTATTCTGCTCATGCGCCCCTCCTCCAAGGATACCGATTGCACCAACGTGGATGCTCGGAAACAGGACTGGGGCCTACGGACTGAGAAACAAAATCGAAGCGGCGATGTGCAGCTTTTGACTGCAAGCGGGAGATGGACGAGAGGAGCATTCACGAGGATGGCGACTTCCGTGCGGCGCGACTAGAGGAGAGATCGGTGGATGTCGGTAGGGGTCGTCGCGGTGGATGTCGGTAGGGGTCGTCGCGGTGGATGTCGGTGGGGGTCGTCGCGGTGGATGTCGGTGGGGGTCGTCGCGGTGGATGTCGGTGGGGGTCGTCGCGGTGGATGTCGGTAGGGGTCGTCGCGGTGGATGACGAGAGCTTTCGTTTTCTGTGGGCTCTGTTCCCGTCTCAGCTTCGCTTTCCCCTCTTTCCGTGGAGGCGAAAGGGAAGCAACCTTCTGCAAGAAAAAAGATGCGGATTCTTCTTCCCGCTCGTTTCGACGAGAATCGTCTCTGCGGCTTGACGGAGGGGCAATTCCCGTTAAAACGGAAAACCGGTTTTCCGAGCGGCAAGAGGAAAATTTTGCCTGGAAATTTTTTTTTTCCGAGCGTCGGGCGGATTCCTCTTTTCACAACTTCCACCGCGATTTTCTTCCTCGTTAACCAGAAACCTTCGCAACCGCCTCGTCAGAGTAATATTCTGAAAATTAATTTAATTATTGACTTTTAACCATAAAAATGTTTCACCTAGCGAACGGAAAACTCCGAGTTTCTTTTCGGGAAAATAGGCAGGAAATAGATTTCTCTTTCCATTGCGGAGTAGAGAAAAAATTCATTAATAATACATCAATGATACATTAATGATAAATGGCTTCCCTGAATTATTTCTTTTTCATCGGTTCAATGTCCCCAAGTTGGCTCTTTCGAGGTCCAAGGTCACTCGATTCACTTGCCCCGCCCCGCCCCGCCCCGCTTCGCCCCCAAGAGAAGCGTACACGTGGTTGTGGATGAGATTGATCCGCGCGATTCGCTTCGTCCGCTCGTCGAGAGAGGAGGGAAGAGCGAATGGCTGGAGTCTTTCACTTGCTTAAAGTCTTCTTTGTTCGGGTTCGACTGGCTTGGCGAGTTTCGCTGGCGAGACTGCGATCGGATCTTCCTACCGCGTTCGGTTTCCTTTCTCTCGTATTTAACCCGAGAAATGTATCATGTGCAATGATGGCCAGGGGGGGGGGGGGGGGGGGGGGGGGGGTATGCACGGAGGACACTTCTCAAAAGCGGGGAAGAAACGAGACTGACCAGTGGCCAGTGACCACTTACCACTGACCACTCCCCAGGGGTGGCAGAGGTCCCACGATTTCTCGTTCTAGAACTAGATCCGCAGATGCCATCAATGACTACGTCTCACCGTTGAAAAATATTTACGACGAGGCGCCGGACCCGTGGAACCGGCCGAGGCGCCGGACGCACTGCGACGCAGTTCCCGATCCGCGACGTGGCGAGGCACTCGCGCTCTGCTCGTACTCGCCGGGTGCTTCCGTGTCTAAGGTGTCCGTGACGTCACGTCCGTCGGGGGGCCGAGGGGAAGGAAACAGCATGGATGCGGCTGCAGAGGAGGACGGGGAAGGCGCACGGGGTGGGAATGCGGATGCCCAGCGGAACGAGCCCGTGGACCCGGCCGAGGTCGAGTCCTGGGTCAAGGGTCGGATCTTGGGGACCGGGGGGTTCGGGACCGTCACGCTCTGGAAGCAGAAGACCACGGGCCAGGTCATCGGTGAGTCGTAACTCTTCGACCGCGGGTCGTGGCAGACGTAAACAAAGGCCAAGGCGAAAGATAAGCGCGAACCCGTGCTCGAATCGAGTCGGTCTCGTCGGCCTGGGCTCAAATTCGGCGAGCTTCGTTTTATTTGCGTTATTAGAACGATGAATTATTCTCGAGGTTGGGCCTAGCTGTAACGTTAGGCCAACGTACGAACTTCAGTCTAGATGATTTATTCATACACATTATGTATTCCACGTGGCCAAAACTCAATTTATTTGACTGGTTAATCGATTCCATTTTGCTCAAATTTGGTACCTTCCTCAATTTTGAACCAGTACAGCTTCAATATGAAAGGTTGGTTTTCCACGAAGTCTCTCGGATGCTTTGATGCCGAAGTCTAGTTGAGGTGTCAAACTTCAAAGTACAAAGTATGGTGAAATATGTCATAACTAGGCCTATTGAGGAAAAGTTCACTTTGAAAAGTTTTTCATGGTCAATATTTTGTTGTAGTAAGTTCAGAAAAAGTCCAATTGCCTTTGAATCTAGGCAGTCTTCCCGATTGTTGAATCATCTTGCATCGTCTTGAAACTCGATTCTAGCTCTGAAAAAATGTCGCTGGGGATCGGACCAGCTCATGAGCGAGAAGCAGAAGCAGCGATGGGAGAAGGAAGTGGAGATCATGCTCCGTCTCTCGCATCCATGCGTGGTGTCCTGCATGCCCGTGCCAGAGGAACTGCAGGAGAATCTAGTCACTTCGCTGCCCATGCTCTGCATGGAGTGTTGCCGCAAGGGGGATCTCAGGAGAGTGAGTGCACGACTCCCGCGTCTCGACGGGACGAACTTCTGGGGCGGTACGGGTGTCTTTTCGGACCTCCGTGGACGCCGTCACGGTCCGAGATGTTACGGCTTCGAGTGTGGAATGGAATATTGCCTTCTGTGGCAGGGTGTGCATATTTAAGCCATAAGTGCTATCAGGTTTGGTCTAAAGCAAGGGTTTTTCATTAGGGGATGTGAGATACTTGAGTGGTAGGTGGGGTGCTCTGAACTTTTACTTTTATTATTTTTCAATCGATATTCCTCAAAGCCTGAGTCTGACTACTGCCAAGTAAGGTTTGTGCTATTGCTTTGTCTTTATTACATGGTAACTACACTGTATCATCAGCATCTCAGAATTTTCACTCATTATTGCCTCTTTTTTACTTGAAAATAACATTGTTTCAAGAGCAGTGGTCAGCAACTGAATATCTCAGGGAACTGGATGACAGAATTTTGCATGTTTTTGGGCAAATACTTATCAATGGTCAGAAGGGTGAGGATACATGTATTTTCATAATTTTGTATTTCTTTCAGTAAGTAAACTAATTCTGTTGCATCTGTTGGCTAAGTTCCCATGTTGTTAGGGTGGATAGGTGGGATTTTTGACCTGGTTATTGATTAATTTGGTAGTTTAGCATATTGAGGTATTCTTGTTGAAAAAAGGTTAAATCTGGCATTTTTACTCTAGCAGCTAAAAGCTATGTCCAACAAAGGTTGTTTTAAGAAAATAAATCGTTGTATTGAGACCTTTAATTTAAAAATTCAATTATTTGGTAGTTTTATTTGGTAATTTCCATAGCATCTCTGTGGTGTCTACACTAAAATTACCCTATGCCTTTCAGTTCTTGGGGAATCATATGAGCTGCATTTAGGCAGCTTCCTTTGTGGGACTCACCTTTTGTGGATTTCAATACTAAGACTGCTCTAATTAATGCAGAGAAACAGAAACTAGTTGGATGTTTCAGATATTTGCACCCAATCTGCACTATACCTCAGGCAACATATAAACCCACTTTTACTGAGCCTCACTTGCCAGCTCTATTTTTACTTTCCCAATTGAGATATTCACCTTTTATCTCTTTCATCTTCCTGATTTTGTTGCAAACGCTGCATTAGTTCACCATGAGCTGGAAGTACCCACGTTTGATGCAAGGGTTGAAGTTCTTTATGTATATCTGCCATTCACATGAGCTTTTGCAGAGTTTACCTTCATTTGTGCAATTTCATTGGCATTTCACATGGCATAACTGTAATTTTAGGCTGTAGTCTATGTTCAATCATTTAATGATAGCATAGCTTTCCTTACAGTAGGCCTTTTCCTTGGTAGGTCCTCAGTCAGCCAGGAAATTGCTGTGGACTACCGGAGCCCATGGTGCGCTCGTTGGTCGGGGACATCGCATCTGCCGTGGAATACCTCCACGGGAACCGCATCATTCACCGAGACCTCAAGCCGGAAAACATCGTCCTGCAGGATCTAGACGGTCTCATCGTGTACAAGCTCATCGATCTCGGATACGCCAAGGAGCTGGATCAGAGCAGCGCGTGTACGTCGTTCGTCGGCACCGTCCAGTACCTCGCGCCCGAGCTTTTCCTCAGTCGCAAGTACTCCTGCACCGTGGATTACTGGAGTTTGGGTCTGGTGACTCACGAAGCCATCACGGGGGTGCGGCCGTTCCTCCCCAACTTGAGTCCGGCTCATTGGTTGGTCCTTGTTGCCGGTCATTTATGCATTTCATACGCATGTTCGGTTTACTTTAACCCTTTGACTGTTATTAACACAGGTGGATGACTGATAAGTTTTCATATAAAAGTTGGCCCTGCTTGTCAAAAAAACAATAGTTTATGTAAGAAAATGTAATATCATGATAACTATTGAAGATAGCTGTTTCATGCAAAAATAGATGTAAATTAACCCAGAAACAGTGAATGTTCTGAGCCCAAGAACATACCCATGCTACCACTAGATAAGCCCGAGTATGTACTTGGGCAAACAGCCAAAGGGTTAATGCTGATTTTTTCTCAGTTTCTTTTGGTGCTCATTTTTGCATTCCAACATTTTTTGTCATGGCTTGTGCATCTTTTGAAGCTGAAATTGGAGTGCTTTCCTCTCTTCTTACCCATTCCATTATTTTCAAAGATGTAGTTTACGCCATATGATTGACGAGGAGGAAAAGGTGATAGAGATGGGAACTTGGGCTTGAATGGGATTCACTACATGTGTTACCATGAGAAAAGCTTCATATTATTCTAGTTAAATATATTTTGCTAGATTCACTGTTTGTTTCCCTCACCACCCCTCTCCCCTCCCTCTTCCTAATCAATGCCAAATTTCTTTTTGTATTAACTTTGGGATATGCCAACATTTGTGTTAAGTTAACATCCTGTGTGTATGATGCCTTTGGTTGTCCTTGCATCTCTTATGCAATCATCATTGGTACCGTCAGTAGATGTCAACTCAGTTGTGTTAGAGTTTTCCATGAGTTTTGGATTTTAAAACTGAAACATTAATTATTTTGACAAATTCTCTAAACTTTAGTCACCCTGTGCAGTCAGCCCACCAGTTTCCCAAGTCAGGCCTCAGGTTTTTGGCTAATTTCAAATGGCAGTTGCAGTTTGGTTCATGTTCCAGTCTTTGGCCTGAGTGAAGTTCTATGGTGCTCATATGGACTGTTCTACTACCTAAACCCCAACTGTACCTGCAATTGAAGTATAATTGGAACTGAACTGTAGTGAAATGAGTAAATCTGTTCATATGTCATTTCTGTAAAGTCAAGTTAAACATTTATTATCTTGAGTTTGCAGTTTGTGTGTAATTATTTGTTTTGGCTTCATTTGTGTTAACCAGGATGCCCTATGTGGAAAAGAAGTCTTCCAGTGACATCTGCATCTTCCAAGATGCTCAGGGAGAGGTCCAGTATTCCCACATTTTATTCAGACAAAATCACATCTCTAGGTGAGAGCTGGAAAGCCTTCTCTCTGAATGATTGAATGCCACCGCCGAGGCTTGGATCAAATTCTTGATTGTAAAAGTGGCTCTCCAATGTGTGAATAGAGATATTCTTGAGCCATTCATTTGGTGAAGAGTGAAATGAAAGTGAGTTTTCTTCATTGCGTTTTTTGCTCAGACCCTTGGAACACTGGATGGAGGAATGGTTGCGTCTCCTCCTGGAGTGGGACCCGCTGAAACGTGGTCGTCATCCTGGATCTGGCGATGTGGCTGTCTTCCCGCTTTTGAAGGACATGCTCACCAGGAAGGTGTGTCTTTTTCTGCTGTCATTTGTATTCCCTTGAGCAGGGGAAGTGGGCTGTCTTAAACTAAGTTGTGTGTTAAGGTGGTTTTGTTAGCATGTATCAAGAAGATTGTGTAAGTTTCTTTTTGAATTCTTGAATTCCGAAATTCTTGAAGAAAAATTGTGAGCTTCTAGATACCAGGGCAAAATGAGTTTGGTGCTGACATTATGAGAGTAGTGGTATGCCTGATATATCCCTTGAGGTTTTGGATCAATTGTCATGATCATTCAAGATATTAATCAAGTAACATAACTGAGGATTTTATGTATCTGTGGAATCAGATTTTTCAATGTTTTCCTATTGTATCTATTGCAAATCTTCACTATTCGGATTGAGATTTTTGGTGTTCCCAAAAACATTATGGAACTACTTTCAGGTTTAATTATTTATCTCTCTTTGAAGTGCATGTACACTCTCCCTTTTCCCTTCCTAACAGGTGTTGAGAGTGTTCTGCCTGCCCGAGTGTCGCTGGCTTTACTACGAAGTGGAATCACCCTTACCGTCGGTCGAGGACATCCAGGGTTATGTGGAGAGGGACATGGGGATCCCCATCCCCCTCCAGCTTCTCTTGCTCCCTGAAGGCTCTACACCAGATTCAAGGAAAGGGGTCATGCAGCTCTGGGCTCCCCCCGTTAGTTTCCTCTCCCTCGATCTAGTGTTAAATTCTCAAATTCTACTTAAATTCTCAAATCCTCTTGTACAAAGAATTGCAAGAATTTATTTACAGCATGTCGAGTCCACCACACTGAACTTCAGAAGTTATGAAAGCGACATAACCTTATCTAAGAACATCTGAATCCACCCCAGAGCGGAGTGGTTCAAATTTGGCATTCATTTGGTCTGTCCTAGTTAGTGCTTGCTGGTGTAACCAATAGAATTCATATTTTGATTGTTTTCATGAGAGAAATCATTTAAAGGAATTTCTTAAGTGTAAGTCTACAAATGTTAGTATTTTCAAGAAAAACAGGATATTGCAGCCAAATTAGTTCTCTTCTAATAGCTAGGGATGAAATGGATGAAATAAATAGAAATTAAGCCCTGAATGCACAATCCTCATTTAAGGGAGATAAAGGAGTCTTTGAGCTAAAGAGCTCTTTTTCCTCCCTAGGAACCCATATATTCTTAAAGGACCATTAACTAAAGGAGGCGTTCAGGCCTAATAATTTATTTTTCTGCGACTTCCATTTGGCACATTGAGAGCTGAGTCTGTTCCATGCTGTTGCTCATGGATTAGGATTACATCACCCCCTTTGTAACAAGTACTTTGAAGGCTAAGATTACATGCCATTTGCCCATTTCAGTACTGGTAACTGCAGTTGGGAAAAGTAAATAAATTTCTATGCTGTAGCAATTAAGGGTAAACCTCAGCCAACCTTGTGAAGCAGTTCTCAGGTAAAGTATTTGCATGTGGTTCCCATTTCTGGGTGTGAATTTCAGTTCCTGTTTCTGGAAGTCATTTTCCATAGTTCAGTTGTGGTGTTTTCTTCCTGAATATTGAAGATGTACTGCAATAAAATAAATTTAAAAAATAGATATAGAAAATTCAATACAAATATGAAAAAGCCAGAAAATTAAGAAAGATTGAAGGCTATACTATCCAGGAAAGGAAACATAAATATGTCCCTCATTTGAGATGTAATCTTTTTAGCTTCAACTTTGCAGGATCGTATATTAGGCTTACATTTTTATATTTCAGTGATACCTGAATCTTAAAACATGCATGAAATGGAATTTAGAGCCCCAGTTCCACTGCAGATAATATCATTCAAAAAATGGCTCCAATTGCTTAATTGTTGATTATTTTGATTCTCATCATTAATTTTCTAAAATCACTTGATTCAAATCAGCCAGCACTGAATGAATGAGAGAAATTACAGCTTCAATCTGTTCTTGTTCACAGGCAAAAAGAGTAAAAATTGTTTTGGATTTGTTAATATGTATTTTTTATTCACAGGCATGTGGTATGTGTATGTTTCAGGAGGAGGAGGAGTGGTATGTGTTCATCTATGACCTGTCATTGGTTGGGAAAGGGAAGGGGAAGGAGAAGGAGTTGCCGGTGTTGCGACCGTCTGTCCCACCCATGGTGGAGGAGATGCTCAAGGACCCAAAGATGAGCAAGGAGAGGAACTTGCAAAAACGCACCTGGGCCCAGGCGGTCTTTCTCGCCCAGAGTGAAGATCGTCTCTTCCATACCATGCTTACTGGTCTCAAGGCTCTTGTGTATGATCTCTTTCTTCTTTGAAGCCTTGTGGTCAGTTAAGGGATTTAGCTTGACACATTGTGCTAGTTCTGTGATTTTCAACCGCTGGTATTAATGCCAATACATGTTTATTGGTTTTTGCTGGTTCTCATAAAACTTGGAAGCCTCTGTAGGAAGAAATCTAGCTGTGTAGACTAGCCATGTTCTAATTTCAATTTTCTTGCATAAAAACAACCAATTGCCCCTATAGTAGTTGTTGGTACAGTTTTGGTCTTGGATTGGTAATTTGGCACAGTTGGCTGAATAGCTCTGTGCTGGTTCATTGTTTGTCTCAAGTTGACCTGGTCTTCTGTTTCATCTGCCACTCTTAGAATGGACTGTAAAACTACTAACATTTAACAGTATATAATTGATTGGTGAAATATCCAAAGAAAATCTTTTACTGAAACGAGCAAAATTTAACAGTATTTCTTTGTTAAGTGTCCCTTGTGTCACCTTGAGTGCCATGTGTATTGCAATTGATATTGCAACTTTCCAGTGCTAATGCATATAAATTCTGTCTTTGATTTTTTGTCTGATTAGAAGTTGCTTATAATTGAATGGACAGTTAAAGTATTTTCAAAGCCAATAGGACTAAAGCAAGAATGTTTCATGTTAGGATGGAGCTGGAGAGAAAGAGGGAGAAGCTGCTCCATGAGGTGGAGAAGGTAAGCATCGAGCTGGCATGCTTGGAATCCAGGAATGACCTCTTCCAGGAATCGCTGGCACTGGATCTCCGCAAACATGGTGACAACACTGCCTTGCTCAGGAGACTCGGTACCAGCTTCAGTTTTTCCTCTGACTTCTACAGTTATTGCTTACTAACCATTCTATTCTTGATTGTTTTTTGTTTCCTGCCTCTTTCACAATTTTATTTCAATGTAAATGTCTGGAGATAGATTGTTGAAGAGTCAGAGGGGCAATGTGTCACTTCATTCATTTACAATTCTCCCTTTTTTTAAATAATATTCCCTGAGGAGCCCCCCAGCCCCCCATCCATCAATATAGTGGCATTAATTTTGCCAGTATATTTGCTCCACATAGTTTATTGAAGGAATTTTGCATTTATTGATTTATATGCAATAGCTTGAAATGATTGGATGCCTTACTAGGATCCCCCCATGTGGTGACCCAGTGGCGAAAGAGTGGGGAGGTTGTTCAAGGCAAGGTGTTTGTGCTGGGTGCTCGGGTGCGTGCCGTGGAGGTCCAGGTGGATGCCATCATTAAGCAGAGCCTCACCATCCTCCAGGCGCCCTTACTCAGACTCCACGATGCAGAAACTCTCACTGGCTTGTGAGCTGCTTCTTATTGTCTCTGTATCTTTGAATTGCAGAATTGTCCATCATGATAACCAAAAGTATGGTTAATGATGGTTTTGATGATAGGAAGTGGGGAATGTCACATCCTCATAGATCTCACCATCTTGATTGTCACTGATCATTGAAAATTATTATTCATCAAAACTTTTCTCATAATTTCATTAATCTGTTATACTAATGACAATTAGTGATTATGCATTCATCAGCAAAAAAAAGTCACACCAAGAAGGAGTTGAGTGATCTTCACGGAATTTGATCATGCTTGTATTAGCGTATCATGAAATTGATGCTAGTTTCAAGGTCGTAGGTTGCATATTTGCAGGGAAAACTTATCAAGCTTCCCAATTCAAATGGGGTCAGAAGGGTCGTACTTATCACCCACGAAGAACATCTAGAAGGAGTTTATTAATGAAATGCGAAACAGGAACTTCTACTGATGTTTTGTACAATGAAGCAAAGTCTTTTCAACTTGCCTAAAACTGAAAACTTGCCTAACGCCCCAAGGGATGTGGAATTGGGTGAACTGATCAGACTGGTTTCCTTTTCTGCTTCCCTCTGTTCACTCCGCAAAGCGGAGTGAACGGAGGGAAGCGGAGTGAACTCTTCCCTCCACTTTGCTTCAATCATTTATCTTTCGTCTTTAAAGCCATGCCAGGACCACATCCACAAAGACAGTTTCGCCAATTTCACCAGTTTTATTGAAGTCGGTTAGTTGGCATGATGAAGGTAGGCCATAGCATGCATCAGGTTGTGCATCGGCTAAGAGTAATCTACCCACTGGCGTTGCTGGACGCAGTATCAGAATGGAGCTAACCATAAATGGAAACTAGGATCAGGACCCCTCGCATCCCGATGTCCAGGGATGACCTGTATTTCAGGATGTAGATTCTCTGAGACTGAATCGCTTCTACCCATGTTCACGGAAGGTACTGGTAGTGGGGACAGGTAGTCAGACAGGTCATCTGGACTGCAGTCCCGGCTGGATTGCATGCCGGTTCACAGTCCTAAAAGAAGTCCTTTGGCCCATCCCCAGCAACCATCATGCCAGATAACCGACCTCGATCGAACTGGTGAAGTTGACAAAACTGCCTTTGTGGACATGGCCCTGGCATGGCTTTTAAAGACAAAAGATAACCAATTGAAGCAAAACAGAGTGGATGGAGGAAAGCAGAAAAGGAAACTGACCTGGTCAGTGCAGTTGCCCTATTCCCCATCCATCGTGGCATTGGGCTAGCTTGGCAAGTTTTCCCTGCATTGCTTCATCCTAGGACCTTGAAATTTTTCTCCATTGTACTAAACATCAGTAGAAGTTCCTGTTTCACATTTCATTAATAAACTCCTTCTAGATGTCCTTTTTGGGCAATAAGTACGACCCTTCTGACCTCATTTAAATTGGGATGTTTGCTAAGTTTTCTATGTGAATATTCAACTTATAACCTTGAAACTAACATCAATTACATGAAACACTAATACGAGTATGTTTACCAAATTTCATGAAGATCATTCAACTCCTTCTTGATGCGACTCTTTTTTGGCAATGAGTATATAATAAACCATTCTCCAATAACAGAAGTTGTCGTGGACTGTTCCATTCCATACCATGAAAAAAACCTTTGGTAGTCAACCAGGATCAGAGTAAAAAATTATTTCAATCTTCTATCTTGGTAAATCCTGAAGGCTGTAATATCAACAGGAAAGCTTCTCACATCTGCTTTTCCTGTTTGGGCTTGCGGTTTCTATCTGTGACTTTTCTGCGTAATGTGTGCTGGAGAATAGATCTGCTGTAGAACTACTTGCAAGGGGTGAACCAAAGGAATCCTCCATGAGGGAAAGGTTCTGGAATGAAAGGCTTCATGGTATGGAATGACAATATGCAGTGGTGAAATTTGAGTTCCATGCTGCTGCTTTTCTTGAAACATGAAGGGAAGCATAAAGTAATGTGGAAATAGGTGCTCTTGGGGTCGATTCAGAATTATTGTTCAAGAGTAACTGCTGAAGGTGAGTAAAATGTCATGGCTCTCTTTCCATTTGAGTGTCATTGGTATTGTCTGTCATACATCCTAATGCACATGTAATCAGATTCCCTGAGGTCAGGTTTGTTGTAGCATTATTTTCTCCAATGAAAATTAGTGCACTCTGGGAGTTTAGGTTCATTTAAAAACCAGGGGATTCTAGGCAGCAGCCTTTGGAGGCTTATAGTGTTGGCATGAAGTGGGATGGAGTAAAAGAGAAAAGTAGTGCAATTTTGTCACCTTTCAGTTGCATTCTGTTCACATGTTACTTCTTAAGGATGGCCTGTTTTCATGGCTGAAGTTATGCTTGCTCAAAAAAATTGTGTAAGGAGTGAAAGGCTCCCACGTCTAACAGTGCTTTGATGTTTATGCCCACCATTACTTCCCTAATGTTGCTGTATCTGTCAAGAATATTATACATAACTAACCCTTTGTGCAGTGTTGTGGAAGCAGAAGGAGCTTATGATGCATTGAGGCATCGGGTAAGGGAAGGAGGCTGTGGAATTGGGAGTGAGAAGGAGAACCTGGAGATGGTGCGCATCATCTATCACATGTTCAAACGTCGGGATCTCCTGCACAAGGACTTCTTCTCATTCCTCATGTTTGTATCCTCTCTCTTCTCTCTCATTATGTGCTCATTCTTTAAGTTAGACTTGCTATGAAATAGGAAGTTTCTGGCTAATGGCAAAGAGCTTTTGTGCAAAGTATGGCAAGGCTCGCAACTGGGCTGAAGACCATTTTAATGGAGTCATGCTGCAAAAAATCATTAAAATTGAGAAGTTGATCTGAATGGTTGTCTCTGAAATATGTTGAATTACTTTTATTCAAAAGGTGTCATTTTGCTGGAGGACTCTGGATTTTGTGCATGATAGTTTTGGTTTGAATTTCTTCATATCTAATTGCCTGATATTCCAATATCTACTAGAACAAGTGACAATGTAAGACCATCTCCTTTGGCCCTCTTGAACTTCTAATGGTGTATGTGCAGGGATGGACTTGAAGCTCGAGGAGAGGTGGTGCGCCTGGGAAACCCCTTGGTGAATGCCTTAGGAGACATGCAGACCATCGGCCAGGATCTCCTCCAGTGCCAGATTCAGCGCCAGAACGACATCTGGACCATTGTCTCCACCCCTGTATGAGTCCTTTTAGCTCTCCTCATGACTGATGTTTCACTGGCAGATGAGGGGTTTGGCCTTTTCAGCAACATTTTGTCTTGACTGGTAAGGTGAGAGGAACACAAGTTCCAAATGAATTACACTACCTTAGGGTGCTTGTCACATTTTCATGAATGGAGTCATTGCAAGGAAATACAGTATGCCTTTCAGTAGAGATAAAACAATATTGAATTTTGGTCGATATCCAGTGTACCAATAATTCAGATATTGGAAAAGGACTGAAACTGATATCTATATCTACATTTATATTCACACATTCAGGCATTAATGCCTCCTCTTTTAAGCTTTATTTGGGACCAGGTCTGATGATGAAAGCTAGAGGTGCACCAGTGGTGCACCTCATGCTTTTGCCATTTCTCCACTAGTGAGAAGAAATGTCTTGTTCATGCTGAAGCCAGGCTCTTCAATGTGGATTTTAAAGCATTACATTGGATTTGCATGAAGCGTTTTTTTTCCTATGTACCATCATAGAACTTGCAAGAAGGTGGAACAGCAATTCTTTTTTTTTTTTTCAAAGTAGCACTCAGTTAAGAAAATTTCAAAAATGTTTATGATCCCTCTTTCTAACCTCTGATGGACACCCAGAGGGACATGACTGACATTGTTAGCACATCATCAGATAATTTGCCATGCAGATGAAATGTGAACATAACTGCTTTTCAGAAAAATTTTAAAGGCAATTAATCATATTTATTTTATTACAGAAGTATCTTATCAACAAATGTATTCATGTAATACATTATGGTATAAATATTTAAATGTAAGTTATGGCATTATAAATATTTAAAATAAATTATGGCTGCACCAACGAATTGACAAACACAGATATTGGCCTCTGGTGTTGCAGCATTGACGGCATGGCCATCGGTCAGATTGGAAGCTGTTGATGCTGAAGCCTGGAGGAGAGCAAAATGAAATAAAAAACTTTGAGTGTTTGAACGCAGATTGGTGCTGGCCCTCCTGTTTTGCTGAAATTGATAGGATTATACTGGGAGTTCTTGATTTGACTGACATCGTTTCAATATAACGTCGCCAACAAATACCCCATATAAGTTGTGGCATTCCTATAAAACATAATAAATTGAAGACTTTCTGTATTTCAGCCCGATTGTAGGAACTGGTGGAGGAAAATTGCAGTAATGACTGTGAAATCATTGCACCTCCTTTTATCCTGTGCATTAAGGAGTGGTGCCATTAAGTGCTCTTATCAGCAATAGGTAACCAGCTAATCACTGATGATTGCAGATGGTTGGACAGGCGGGAAAGGTGTAAAAGTGGTCTCTGTTGTTTTCAGGAGAATCATTGATAAGTATCACAAGCTTCCAAATGAAATAGGCCTATTTGAATTCGTATGCGATTTCATGTTTCTTTCTCAATCGAGTATAGACCATAATCGGCTCTGGCTCCTGCTCCAGTCGATGGGTATGAGTTCAAAATGTACCATCATTCTACTGGTCAAATGTGGCCATTGGCACAGTCCTAACATGAATATAAGGATTATGCAATTCTTGAAAGTCAGTGGTTCCAAATGGAACCTGTGGACACGAAAGAGTTGAAATCAGACTATTGTCCAGTGAGTTTTTACCAAAGTATTGGGATCCATCTAGGCCTGGTTTCTTCGCATGAACACAAGCGATGTCTATTTTCGCAGAAAGCAAAGAGTTGGCTATGATAGTGGCATTAGGCTGAGTTAAGTGGATGACACTTCCCATCCCTCTGTTAGATGACTGGGTAATAAGCTTATGTCCCATGACTGGGTGGTCTGGGCTCAAACCTAGCCAAGTCAAGTGTATATTTCCTAGTTCAAGCGCCAGTGTGCTTGCAAAGGGAGTACCCGAGCACAGAGCGCTCCCATCTCTAGATGTGGGATGTTGAGGAACTGGCAGTGAAGATCAAATCCAGGTGGTACATCCCAGATTATTATGGTGGTTAAACCAAATGCAAAATGATTTTAGACCTCCATCGCAGTTGATTATGCCTACTTCACGTGCTTGTAACAGGTCACAAGTTGTCAGTGGGAGACATTGACTGTCAAATATGGGTGGAGCTTCAGTGCCTTGCAGCCACTCCCAATCCAAAGGGGGAAAAAGGTTTACAATTTTCAGCAGCCTAATACTTACATTTTTTAAACTAAAACTTGTAATTTAGGCATTTTCAACCTTCTGCATTGTTTTTTACTTGAGTCAGAAATTTTTTCATTTGACACTTGTGCAGGAGGAATGTCCCATGAACACATGTCAGAGTCAAGTGAAATGTTGTCTAATACAAATTGAAAACACTAACGAGAAAAATGATAGAATATCTATCATTCACTATACATACTTATGTTTGGCATACTTCAGGTATTGTTTTAATATCAGTTATTGGCAGGTCATATATCTATTCTGGCCAATATATCAGCTTCACCTAATATTGGCCAATACCCATAACTGATAAAATATTGTTGCATCTCTAACTTTTGGGCTACTGATAAAGAATGATGAATCCTATTCATGATCCCAGTTCCAGCACTCTCCCAGCCAAACATTGCAAAATTGAAAGGTAACACTTACATATATATTCATGTTTGGTGATTTGGGATCTTAAAGAGCAGCATGCAAGTTTGATTGTCTACAGCTTGACATTATTGACTTGGATTTCCTCAAAAAATTTTCCTTAGCAAAATTGATTGTCAATTTTCTAAAGGTATCAATATGAGAAAAGTGACCTTAAGAAATGATTGTGGTTCTCTGGCAGATGATGGGGAGTGTGGGGGGGGCATGGATGGATGGAGAATCTTTGCTTCCATGGGAGAGCTTGCCCCACGAAAGCCTTCTGTCCTTGGCCAGCCGCATGGAGCATGGACTCAAGGACTCCTCTGTTGTAGTCCAGGAGAACACTGAGCTTCGATGCAGGTAACCGTATAGCTTGCCTTTCCTTGCAGTTCCCACATGGCTACAAAACTGAAATATATACGTGTGGTTCTTTGAAAAATGTAGGCATTCAAAATGTGTGAGAAGAATCTCATTTGGCAGTTGAGTATCAGGGTAGAATGATGCTCATGAAGGAACTCATTATAAGTAGTAGGTACTTTTGGTGTATGGAAAGTGAGATTCATTTGCAAATTTTAAATTCTACTATCAGTGCACTTCTCACTCCTCAGGCATTTAGAACAATATGTAATCTCTGTGAATGCCAATTTTGCCACAATCCATTGCCTGAGCAGTGGGAAGTGCACTGCTTATAGAATGACAAATTCACAAACAATTCTCATTACTTTCTGGACATCCAAAGTACATCCCCATCTACCAGTGGGGAATTTTTTTTTTTTAGGATGTGGGACAGCCATCCCCCCCTGGCAGCCCTTAAAAGTGCCTATTGCCCCCACCTATCTCAAGCCCCCCCCTCCCTTTACATTTCCCTTGGCAACCCTTTGGCTCATAAGCAAAAATATACCACTGCCACCTAATTATCCATAGGTGTAGTACATGGAGTCCCACTCATAAATAACTTTAATGTCATGAGGACTCAGGATTCAAGTGCATCATAATGTTATGAGGCATTGTGGTAATATAATATATATTGCTTGTGGTAATTGAAGCTCTCTGTATCTCCCACTGATGCATAAGCAGCAAGGAGATTCTATAAGCAGGATAATTTCATTTTTAAGGATGGGAAGCTTTGAGTATTGGAAGGAGGATGTGTTTCTACTATTCTTGCTTGCCTTGTGCCATTTAGACTCCTACTTTTGATCTTTTCTTTGCCTTTTGGATGCTTGAAAGTATTTCTCTTGCTTTTGGATTGCATTCTTGATTTGTGTTCATATCTGACCCATCATCCCGAAGAAAGTATTTGGTATTTTCTTGTTGAGATCTAGGTATAATGAAAAACAGTTGCAGCTTTGTGTTTGGGCAAGTTCAGGTGGTAATGTTTCAATTCCTTGTTGAATTTTTGAAGATGGTGACTCCATCTCTTGCCCTCATTGAATTGAATTGAATATTATGCTATATGTCATGTAACATCCTTACCCCTTTTACAGCTTCAGTTGCTTGTATGAGAGAGAAACAATTTTATCACATTACATTGGCACTGGAGGTGTGAACATGTGAAATTTCAGCATCCATGTTGAGGGAGACCTAGAATATATTGGAATGGAATTTGGTTATCATAGGATGCAGGAGACTTGGAACCAGGTGCTCAAGGACCAGCGGGAGATCCGCAAGGAGCAGGAGGAATGGGACCTCAACCTCCAGTCCCTTGGTGCCAAGTGATGGTACCATCAGTGCCAAAAGATAACCTTGAGTCATATTTTCATGGCTGTCTATGATAGTCTTATACAAGCATGACAGCCCATACCTGGGCAAGTTTCAGCCAATTAATAACCAAAGAGTATACACCGCTTACCTACAGTATCTGTGGTGTTGAAGGTCTTCCTGTGTTCAATCTGAGGGACAGTGTGGTTTCTCTTGTTTTTCCAAATGCCTTTACAGTTAGAATGGCCTTGAGTACTCAGTGTGGTCCTTGGTTTTTGCACCTCCCCTAGATGCGTTGCTGCCTCACATCATTCAGCTTGCATGCCAGATGTGTAGGTCGTTTTTTGGGAAAGGTGGTTCGTGATAAAGGTTGGTGTTAAGAGTATAAGAATTAGGCCTAACTAAAGGTTGATATTAGGCTGGTGGCTTCAATGTACTCATTAGAAGTTATCATATACTTCATGAGAAAAATATGGGTTTTATATAAATAGCTATGATGCACCTGGGAAGCACTTATTTTTGCCCCTATTTTTTGTGGGCACATGAGACTGAATTTTTTGGTACTAATGGCATAATCTTTCCCATTGATAGTTGAAATTTTAATTAGGTAAAACCTTGCTTATTTCTCTCTCTCAATCAGAAGCCCTTTTTGGTCTTTGGTTGATTTTGTCTTCTTTTCTGAAGGATCTAAAATATTCTGTAGTTGCCCTTTAGCGAGCTTTAAAGCAGTCACAAGTATATTGCTGCATTAACAGTGCATATCCGAGCCAAGCTGGAATTGTTGTGATACTGGTATGCTCAGTACAGAAGTCTGGAAGCAATTGATCATTTTTTTCATTTTGCTTGATTTGTAGTCTTAAATTGGGTGGAGCATATAAATAAACCTCTCATATGGTCAGTCACATATCTTGATTGTTACCGACTGGATGCCATTTTAGAAAATAGTGAGTTCAAGACATTGCCATGTGGACCTCTTTTGTGCTTCCTAGGTAGGGCTATGGGTTTGGTTTTGAAAGATGATTGCCTCTTAGGAAAAGCAATATTTTGGCTAACAGACACATCTTACCATAAGTGAGTTGATAATATTGTATGACTTTATTAGAGTTGTTCCTTATAACATCAAAATAAATTTTTATTGTGCAGGATTCAAAATTGTTGGAAGAAAATCCTAGAAGTATACTGACTGTGAAACCTATCATACCCTAATACTATCCATGTGGGGGGGTTTTCTTGTGTTCCACCTATTGCACTACTTCCTGGGTGTGAGATAATGGCTGCTTCTGTTGTAACTCAAGGTGGTTGGCCATTGTCACTGCATGGTGAGAGCATTGCTGACAAATGTTTTAAAATGATAATGTTTCAGCCAGGTGCACTTTAGCTATTTTAAATAGGCAGTTCTACTATATTTGCTCTGTGATGAACAAATTTCCTGAATAGCTTTGGTTCTCTTGACTTACACTCCAAATTTCCTCATTTCCTTCTTCTCATGTCATTCACTTCATATTACATGCCAGAGTTCATCTGTCATTACCATCACCTCTTTCCAATTACATTTTGCCCTTTTTTCATTATCCCCTTTTCCATCCTCATGTTCCATCACCTAGTGCATATGCATATGATGGGCAGGCTCATTCCCTCTTTCGTTTTACTCCCCGTGACATTTTTCAGTGCACACCCTTGCGTTCTTCAGAAGCTGCAACTATCCTGACTGTGAAGTGAGAAACCTGAACTGAACTATGCAATAAAATAGACAAATAAACTTGTTATTGTTTGGAACTCAGGAAGGGTTTGCAGAAAGAGTGCAGGGATGCTTCTACTTAGCACTCCCACTGTTCTGGCAGCTCCATGCACCATTTGAAAATGAGTTTAATTTTTGGCATGATGGCAATTTTGGGAATTTCAGATGTATATTTTCCATACAGCTCAGCTCATTGCATCTCCCTTATCATGAATGTTACAAGATTAGTCATGTTTGATTGGTATAATCAGAGAAGATGAAGGTATCTTTCTCCCCCTCATGTCAATGCAAAGGATCTCTCATGGCTGACTCTCACTGAGTCCAGTTGGAAAAGTATCCTATATTAACATCTTGTGAGTGAGCCAAATGTTCAGACTGACTGGCAGAAAAATGTGATTGTTCTGTCTTACTTTTCTGTCACTTTCATCTGTTGAGTTTGCATCATCAGTAGACTTGGCTGATCCATTTAGGATTGATGAGGTCCCAAGTGGCAGCCTGGACTTGAATGAAAGCCTTCATAGGAGATGTTTATAGTGCCATTCCATTGCAGAATGCTGTCCTGTTTCTGGTCAGTGACTCAGAATTTCCTTGAGCGCAATTGTTATGATCCTACAAGGATCCAGCATCACAGCTTTGGGAAATATTCAGTGAAGAGTATGCGTTTCCTACAGGAATTCAATGTGAAGTGTTGTAGTGCAATTAAGAATTTAAGTTGATGAGTTTCTGGCAGTATGTACTGGTACTCAATCCAATGCTAGTGAATCCCCATGTCAGTGATTTTAGAGCATACCTGTCCTGAATCACCAAATTGGGAAGTTAAGGTTTCCCTGGTTGATTATTGCATGAGAATGTGGATGAATTGTGGGCTGAAGGAGGTTGGGACATCCAGTTCTGGGCAATTATGCAATTATGTTTTCAATTGATGTTGGTAGTGCCAAAAAATAGTTAACAACCCCTACCTTTCTCTACCTGTTTCTCATTGTAGGCCTGTTTGCTGTTGTTACTCATGGCATTCATAAATATTCCTGTTACAGATGTTGTGCATAATAGCTGAGTGAAGAAAATGCTATGGAGGAATGCCACATTGATATTGAGGACCCCTCCAATTTGTCTCTCCATCAGAAAGGTGCTTCTCCTGAAGCATCTGATGGGATACTTCCAAATGATGGTGTAGATGGGGACTTATACACCATGAGCAATTTAGACAAGGTCAGAAATGTAGCACCGAAGAAGCTGAAAAAGAATGAATCTCAACTGCGGTCATACCATACATTTCTGGAAGGCATGCATAAGCAAGTTGTGTCTGATCACTCAGATGAGGAGGCTGATCATGAAGCAACAGATGACCTTAACACAAGTGGTGGTGTTGACAGGAATGACAGTGGGTTCATTGTGGAAGAGAACAGCAGCAGTGCTACCAAGAAGGCAAGCAGAGGAAAGTCTCTTTTCAACACAGAGCCAGTCTTATGCTGTGACATTCTAAACAAGCAGGTTGATCCTGACAGCTTTAATCAGAAGTCAGATGATGATGAAGTGGCTTATGACCTTAACCCTAATGTTGGTGTTGGCCAAGATGACAGTGGGTTCATTATGGAAAAAGAAGGGAGCAGCATGATGATGAAATCAGTTGAAGGCAAGCCTCTGTTGATGTCTAACCCCCTTATATCATCTAGAGAGATTTTGAACCAGCTGGTTGCATATAACAGTTCTAATGAAGAGCCTTTTGTTGATTTGCAAATAAACCTCTTAGAGGAATCTGATACTCAGATTCTGATTAGCTTTGTTGAGGAGTCTGATTCTCAGTTGCAACCCCAGCCATCAAGCAAAGACTTATCATCATCCAGCATATACCCTTCCATCAACATGAACAGTGATCCTGGCTCAGCTCCTCTTATTCCTGAATGGGAAGCCTCTCATCCAGATGATATGATAGAAAGACTCAAGAAGAAGAGGAGAAAGAAGAGGAAGCTATTGGAGGAGATACATGACCATAATGGTACTAATGGAAGCATCTCTAAGGCCATGAGTGAATCAACAGAATCTCAGAATAAAAGGAAAGTGAACTCATTGGAGACTGAGTTTCATATAAGTTCACCCTTCAGATTGCTAGAAGTAGAGTCTGTCAACTTGAGTCAGCAAAGCCAGAACTTGAAAGACAATCATCACATGAAGTCCAGTCTTCCTGGGATTTCTTCAATAATGGAGTGTGTAGAGGCAGAACATTTGGAGGACAGTGACCAAAGTCCAGTTCGTGTTAGGAGCGTATGTCAGGCAGGGGATGTGGAGTATGTTTTTCAGCACCAGGATCTGAGGCTTTCTTCTGCTGGAACAGGGCAGTGTGATACTGAAGACACAGGAGACAAGAACCAATGCCCCAGTCTTGCAGCACACTCTCCAACAACCACCCCATATGAGGATGAGGCAACTGAAGGCCATGACCAAAGTGAGAGTCATGCAGTGTCTGTTTCAAGGACCCAGCAAGGTGAGACTGAGAACTTGCACAACACTCACAGGGGTCTACCTTGCTCATCTCCGATGACCATGTACGAGGAAGGAGACATGGAATTTTCCAGCCCTGTCCCAAGTCTTATGCAGCCCACTTCACAAAGTTTCTATAGGAAGGCCAAAAACTTGGGTATTATGGAACTTTCCTCAAGGGATGGGCCGTCTCAAATTCAGGATGAAGAATACAGGTATGATGTCCCATGTGTTGTATTTCTTTCTCCAAGAACTGAACGGTGTGAGGCTGAGGAGATGAATTATTCTGATGAACACTTGGACCTAGAGGAGCCTTCATCAAAAACCAGCTGGGATAAAACCAAAAACTCTGAATGTGTTCACCTTAACAGAGTTGTTTCCCCTAGCAATGGGCGATTGAGCCTCAATCCAAAGGATGTGTCACTTTCGACTTTAAAGGAAAAGCTCCAAGCTGTTGAAGACCCTTGGTTTCAGTCACACTTGCAGATCACAGCTCCAGTTTATGAGATGTATGAGATCAGGACTGGTGTATCAGTTGCAAAAGAGATCGGTAATTTCCTCCATCTCTTAGAAACCAAGACAGTTGAGACTGACCTGGACCGCATGTGTGCCATTGATTGTGAGCTGGCTGATCTTAACTGCCAGAAAGGGGATGTTAATGCCCTATCCTATATCTTGGAAGGAGACAAGGCCTGGCAGAGGGTGGTCAGTTTTGTGAATAGACAGACCTATGGGGTCTTGAATTTGATGGGTGACATTACAAGGCTTGATGGCTTAAAACTGAAATTTGAGAAAATGAAAGGCTTGATTGAAGGTGAAGATTTAGTCACCTTTGTGGTGAGCATGACTCGGATCACCAGTGGCCAACACTGTGATGACCTAGTTGATCGAATCCAACACTACATAAAGATTGCTCGGACACTCATACGCAGGAAATACTTTCCACCTCGTTATGAACTGGATGTTGACCAACAGATGCCAGATATGTGCTCTGTAGCCTTCCAAGTGAAATACCTGACAGTTTCAGAGAAAGCTCTCATGGCCCAGACTGTCCCATCAAGGATGGCTATGGAAATGCTCCAGAGGTTTTTGGAAAGAAAGTCCATTATCATGGGCAAAGCAGAGAACACATTATTGGAAAAGTATTGGAGGAATGAGAGGATGTCAGAAAGTAATCGCATCTTGGCAGCAGGTGTGCTTAAAGCACTTGTTGGTCATAGTATGTTTGATGAATTTGGTCAATTTGCTGAAGTGGAAACCAGAAAATTGAAGGGGTAAGTGAAAGACCTTATAAGTACATGATGAAGAACCAAGCAGCTGCAGGAGAGTTTTGGTTGCTTAAAATATTTATTTTTTTGTATTGTCATTCAATTTCTTTACAAGTTATTTTGAAGGATTCTCTTTATAAGGAATTAAATAATAATTGCTCCTTAATCTTCATTGAGAGGTTTTATATAAATCCCACCTTGTGATAAGATGCCTACAAGGCATCCTATCATTTTTGGGTAGGTTTTCAGTCTTTCATCAAACTTAGTGTTCATGTACAGAATTTATGGACAATCATGTCTGGCCTTTGAGGTTGAGATATTGGTTGCTTTAACAGTTGCCTGCTGGCCATCAATATGTGTGCAGTGTCTTAATCCTTTGGACTTAAGCGAAAAAACTGAGAAAAGCTCTATTTTGACTTTGAATGTATTCCTTCTTGGTTGAAAATTTGCCATTGAATGTCACTTGTAATTCTGATTGATATGAAAAATCATTTGGCTGTTTCAGCCTAAAGATATGATGCTTCTTCAGCTGCTCTTAGGAGGTAGGGTCCAATTATTTTCAGCTGACCAAATATTTCTGGGCATATGAGAGAAACCTAATGTCTAAGCTGGTTTTCAGAGCTTTTTATTTTCCTTAATGAATGTAGATGAGACACCATGAGTTTGGCTAGAGCTGGAACACCAAGGTGATGTTTGAGCAACAAGTCTAGTTCAGTGCCTTCTCTTTTGGTCATCAGGGACAGCAATGATTTTCCCTTCAAATATATGAAATGAATGATGAATTAGGTCTGGAAAACAAAAGTGGGCTACAAGACTAGTCAAGTGCCTTCATGTTTAATGTCATCATGAACAACAGCAAATCTCATGGTGCTTTTTTTTATATTTGGTGTGTCCTTTTTTTCTATAATGATGTTTTGTTGATTGGTTGTCTTCTGAATATGTTCTTTTGTTGCATTTCTAGTCATTGTTATGTCACTTTTAGTTGCAATGCCAAAAGGGAAGAGTCGATTGCAAAAGAGAGCAGGGATGCCCAGTGTTGAGTAATCTCCTCTGTTTGACCCTAATTAAGTCTTGCTTCAATTCAGACTATAAACTTAGAACTTTCTTGTTCTTCAAGAATGATGTATCTTAGTCATTGCATTTATATAAGTGCTTATGCTGGTCACTCGTTTTTGATGTGTTTATGAACCCTCTACCTCTATGCATGGGTACTCAACACCCAAAGGGATATTTGCCATTTCTATTCAAGAGTTTTGCAGCTCTGGCTTGTTATTCCAGGTATTCTCTTCCACTGAGTGCCAGACATGAGGAATTCCTCAATGAGGCTTCATTGATAGTGGATCTGAACTCCTTGGGTTTTCTTAGTGGGTCTAGGAATGGGTCCACCTTGAGACTCACTCCTAATATGAGTGACTTATTATTTTTTTCATTATCTTAGCAGTAGGGTCACAGTTGCAATGCAGAAAGGAAAAGGAAGCAAGGATGCCCAGTGGTAGAGTAATCTCTGTTTCACATCTTTGACCCTATTAAAGTGATTACTCAGTTTAGACTGATATTCACCTTATGTTGGTAGAACTTGTCTTTCTCTTGTTCATCATATCATGATTCCAATGCTCTCTTGTTGCAGATATTATGTAACAGACATGATATATAAGTGAGGAGGTGTTATGGAAGAATCCCTTGATAATGTTGAGGATCTCCTCTACTCATCTTTCTATCACGACTTTGTTCCTCCTGGGGAAACGAATGCCCTTAACCACAGCGTTGGTGATAGTGATGCTGATAGTGTGTACATAATTCATGATGACAGGAGAATTGGGGCAAAGAGACCAGAACCAAAAAAAGAGGTTCCTTTGTACAGAGAACCACTATCATATAGTGATGCTGTGAGACAGACTCTTAGGGAAAGGGTGACATTTGTGTCTGACAGATCAGACGAGTCATCTGATGATGAGGTGCAAGTGCTTGAGCAGTCCAATGATGAAGTGCAGGTGCTTGAGCAGTCCAATGATGAAGTGCAGGTGCTTGAGCAGTCCAATGATGAGATGCACTGGCTTCAACAGTCTGATGTGGAGGTTTGGTCACTCTCATCTGATGAGGAGTCTCCTGATGAGTTATTAAGTGAGGACCATGGAGAGGGAATTGGAAAATTGGTTCTGCATGAAGATTTTGGGGGGGATTGTCCCAAATCTCATGGTGCAACTGAATCCTCCATCCCTGGAAGTCAGTGAGAGTGAAAATTTCCTTTTTCATGGTGTTATTGATTCATAAATTAATCTTTTACTCGTAAGCACATGCTATGGATTTTGAGATTGCCTGCTGTGCATAGAATATATTCTGTTTCATTGGCATGTTGTGTTCACATCACATTAATGGGTTTCAGTTCGTGATTTGATGGCAACTGCATCATGGGAGCTGGAGGACCTCACCCGTCTGATGTCCAGTAAGTAATTCCAATGCTTTATAAGCTTGGAGTCAAGTGAAATGGATTAACACTGTGCATCTTTGGTCACATGGTATCTTTTTGCACATTCAGAGCAAGGTTGGAGGCTGGATGAGAGAGACTTGATTCACAAGAAGCGGAAAAAGTATTCACGTTTCAAGTGCGTTCCTTCCCCTTTTTTTTTCTTGCTTAGCAGTGCATTTACCCTTATCTTCTAAAATACATGACAGGATTATGTATCATGCTAGATTCAGTGCAGTTGTGAGTTAGTGAGAGTTTTTGTTTCAAAGCATGTGCACACCAAATGTCATCATACACCTCTAGTATTAACAGAAATGCTCTAATGAGGATGGACTTCTGTCACATGAAGTCTTCTTTTCAAGTCATTTCATATCCTCCTGAAGGTTCATTGACACTCAGATTAATGCCCAAAGCACTCAAATGAAGACAAATTGATTTGCTGGTAGGGTTATGGCTTTTAAAGTTGGAAAGTGGCCTCTTATAATTCAGTTTAAGGTGTTTCTCCTTGAAGCTTTCTGTGTGAAAGGCTTGATGAACTGATTTAACAGGTTAGACACTTAGCTGAAATTTTCTATCCTTTGGCCTTCTCCAGGTTAATATTGGCATAATGAGCATCATTCTCTTGGAGCTTACCATCCAAATGATCTCCTACTACTGCTATGAGCTTTCCCTTGATGATCTAACTTCTGTCATTATGCTGGGCTTGAATGACACTTTCTTCTGTTTCTTTCAAGGAGAGAGCCATTCCTTTCTAGTCAAAGAACCCCCAGTATACAGCAATACATGAAGGGATAAGACAGAGCTGACCAAAAAAAGAATTTGAAGTAGACAGTCTGTAAGAGAAAACGTAAGTAGGGAAGGAATAGATCATGTTGGCCAAAATATGCCTTCAAGGGTTTGTACTGTTGAAGTCCAGTTTTGGATGTGGAACTAAGTTCTTCCTCTGTAGCTGTTTTCTTATGTGAATCCTTTTTATACAGGTACGGAGATGGCTTTTCTTTTTTTTTTTTTTTACTTAGAACCAAAAACTGGGTAAAGCCTTTCAGTGTTTGATGCTGTATCAACCTCCTAGACCTAATTTACATATGAACTGTAGAGACTGATAATGCATAGATGGCTGGACATTTCAAATTCTTGCAATAAATGTGCATTTCATTTATTTGACCATGTCAACTAAATTTTGGAAACTAGGTTGCTATCAATATGCAAAAAAGGGGATACTGAAGTCTGCACAGCTGAAACTAGTATTTAAGTCCCAGTTAATATTACCATGAAAAACTTGAGGCCCTGAGGTATATCAGCTTGATTCATTTGGTATTACAGTTATTTCCTTCGTCAATTTAGGTTGGTACTGGAACATGTGTTGCAGGTGTGGGAATTGCATGCAGACAGGCCATGTGATTGAAAAGTGCCCAGACCCACTGAAAGTGCCACGGTGTTACCTGTGTGGTGGGGAGTGGCACTCAAGCAAGATACCTTCCCACTGTCCCAATGTCATCTGTTTCAAGGTGAACATGCCTACTTCAGGTGGCTTATATTAGCCCCACTGCAAGAAGTGAACTTAATATTCTGCAGATCAACCTAAGCTATCAGCCTGTTCTCTCGGACTTGCTGGTGATCCCCAGAGACAAAAAATACATTTCCCCCATTTTTCTTTACTTTGCATGCATGAAATGGGAATCAAGCAGGAAGTTGCTTTGTTGCAACTTGCCCTGAGGACATAATTCCAATATTTTCCATTCAGCTGCCAAAGCTAAGATTATTCTGGTGAAAAATATGGCTTCCTGAGACCTTTAGCCCTTATTTGGACAAGATGTTTTAGTGACACAAACAGGCAGGGGAAAAATTCCTGAATTTTTCCATTTAAAGAAATGGAATTTAATGAATTTGTTTTTAGGTCTATGAATGGCCTTTAAAAGACATGTTAAATTTGTAGAAAAATTGCCAGAGTAAAGTAATGAATGTACCCTGGGGAACCCAATGGATTCCCCATCCCCAGATAATGATGAAAAATGCTGCTGAAAAGGAGATGTGAACATGGAATAAGTCACTTTGCTTATTGTCTTTGAAATTGCCTCATTTACCTTTTCCTTTACCAATGTGCAGTCTTATTCTCTGTAGTGTAGCTTACTTGACTCAAGACATTCCCAGGATTCACACCACCATGAAAAAAAACAATTACAAACCCTGGTGTCATACTGTATATCATTTTGCCTTCCTTAACTCTTTCAGTCCCAAAAAAATATATAGGTATTCCTTATTCAACCATTCACATTAAAATGTCATTGACCACAAAAGTGAAAATTCCAAGAGGCCACTGTGACTCAGAAGTCCCACCAGGCCAGGTCATGCATTCCTATAAATTCCTGCAAAATATATGAAAAAAAGCAGACTCTTGAGTCCTGTCTTGCCTGAAACAGTTAAAAAACTAAAGAACGCTACCAGCAGTTATGTTTTCTCCAGCTGTCTGCCTATTCCAGTTAGCTTATACAGGGTGATCATTTCATCAGTTAACCCTTAAAAGTGCTTATAGCAAATAAACTATGTGTGAAACTAGGTGACATAATAACATGCAAAGTGCTGCCATCTGTGCATGACCTACACACTACACTGCCATCTGGGGTATCTACAATACGCAAAGATGGTGTTCAGCTTGAAACAGCTCATGTTTCTTCTGGAAACTTGCATAAGAACTGGATTGTTCCAACAGGGACAGCATTTCCAACATTCTGCCAACGATGCTGTAGTCTGTCCAACAACATGGTTTGTTGTGCATTAAACAAAATGGTGGACACTTTCAATATTTCTTTTGACTGTTGATTGTCATTTTACACTTTGCAATGTTCAGGTTCTTATATCACCAAGTTTCACACATCTCTGACTTTTTGTTTATTTTTTTATTATAAGCATTTCCCAGGGTTAACTGATGAAAAAATGTATTATTAACCCTTTTGAGTATGAATAGTTCTAAAAATATGCCTTTTTGGCTTAATTTTATGGAGGTACTCTGCAGTAGTAGCTCCATATTTCACCCCTAGAAAGCAAATTGAAGAGGTTATATGCACTTGAGTTGACTTCATACACCAAAAGTTTTTAGTTATGTATATCATGGCTAAAAAACATCATAGTCAACAATAGTGGACACCATCTGTTAAGCTGCATTTTGGAACATCATGTAAAACTTTATTTTTCATTAAACACCCAATCTTCAGAATCATCTGTTTTTGGAATATTCAGCCATGGACTGAATTTGTGATAATGTTATTTCCTGTTTCATTAATTCAAAGTTTCATGGAGTCTGCTTTTCCCCACATATACTTGCAAATGCTAAGAAGAAACTCTGGTCTGTGAGACTTTCCTAAAATAGGAGCAAGGGTGATATACTAAGGAATTCTCCCACAAACTCTGTTTGTGGAAGAATTCCTTAGTTGACAGGAAAGTGTAGTATAATTTGATGTTTGGAAGTTTAAGAGAAGATAGGGATTTCACTGATATTTTGGATGACAAATGTGGATCATATAAACTCCTAAATGCTGAAACATTATTCAGGCTTGATAAAAGGACTAACAAGCTAAAGAGTTCTTTTTCTTGATAGGTGTCCATGGAACCTTCAAGGACCATGAACTATGGGAGATTTCTGCCTTTTGACCAGATCTTCAATTAGATTTGTAGAAAAAAGGCTTAAATGACTATTATGTGGAACTTGGTGCAGTTTTCATGAAAAAAAGAATGCTTTTTAGAGCACATCTTCATGCTTAAATCTTTCCCATCTGTTGACTCCTTCACATGAGAAATATGTGTTTTGGGTTTCACTACAGTGTGGTGATCCTGATCATCAAATGAGCCGATGCCCTTGGAATGCTTCACATGTTTTCTGCCACCTATGCAAATCACCTGGGCACCCATCTGAGGCATGCCCTGATTGGTGGAGGAGATTCCATCTCTCAGTAAGTTTTCAAACTTATCCAGGTTTTGGGGAATAGTTCATTGCAGAAAGTCCTATTCATTTTGCAGCTATGGATATAAACAGCACAACTATTACCTTTTTACTTTTACCATCTGTTGAGACATTGTGGTGGCTTCAGATCCTTCATCTTTGCTTAGAGCTATAGGTATTGGTCATTATCACTAAACCTACCTGTTTAATGGAATTCCATTGCTGACAAATGAGTATGAGTATTTAATGGAGACAGTAGACCACCTCTTTCCTTCATATGACCTTCTCTTCATTGTTAGGTAATTCAGTTAACTGTGTAGATGTTTTCCCCTGGTTCTCTTGAACTTGATGCATCTTCCTTTTTTTGCTTTACTTCATCATAATTGCTTTCTCATGAGAGACCATTTGTGGCCATGAAAGTGTAGCACTATATTAGACTAGCTTGCTGCAATTCTTCTGACAGTATCTAGTACCCGATGACATAATTTGCATTACATGAATGATGAGCTGACTTTGAAATGGACTGTTGAAGTTTTGCACAGAAATTGATGCTGAAACCATCTTTATCTTCACAGACAAACAGAAAAGAGATTAAGGTGCCATCAGACACTCAAGGAAGGAGGCAAGAGGAAATGTACTGCAGCAATTGTTCTCGTCGGGGCCATGCTTATTATGAATGTCGCTTCCCACTGGAGTCGAGGCATGATGCTCACTACCCCTTCCCAATCAGTTATGATGATCCTGTCTCTGACTTCCACCACCTGGGTATTGAGATTCCTCGTGCGATCAATCAAGAACCCCTGCATGGAAGAAATGCAAAGTGTGTCCAATCTGTAGTTAACATTAATTCATGGGAGGTGGGCAAAGTCATTGGTAGGGCAGGGACAACAATAAGAAAAATTGCTGCCTTGTCAGGAGCCCGTGTTTGGGTGAAACAGAAGGATGGGATAGCCAAGGTAAATATCTCTGGAAAAGCAGATGCAGTGGAAGCAGCAGAGAAGGTCATTACGGCCCTCTTGGGACACAAGAAAGGTGGAGAGGAACCAAGATCAGACTTAGAGGAATTGGATGATGATGCCTTTTCACCTGTCACATTCTCTGGGAACAACAGGAAGGGTGACCTCACAGTACCTGACATAGCAGCCAGCCCAATCCCTAGTGAAAGTGTAGCAGTGGGAGAAATCGAGGACAAGGGTACCAAGAAAGCTGGTGGGAGGAAGAGAAAGCGGGAGGTTCAAGCTGAAGGTGATGATCGTAATCAAGATTTTCGATTACTTGTGCATATCAAGGCAAACAGAGAAGAATCAGAGCATCAATTCAAAGTCAATGATGGTGGTGATGGAACTGTCCAATTGCCAGAAAATCCCAAGAAGAGGAAGGAAGAGTTTCTGAATTTGGATCTGGCAGAACAAGACATAAACTATGATCTGCAACCACCAAATCTTCACAGCCAGAAGAGGCAGAGAGATTATTCACCCAATATTCAAGTGCAGCCAGCAAATGCTGGTAACAACACAATATTGCCAGCATCTCAGTTGACAACCGACACTTTTCAGGCCAACATAACAGACAGAGTGGGTCTGATCAGATCAATTGCTAAAAAATTAGGCATAGGCTTGGAAACGTCCCATGTGAAAATGATCGAAGATGTGGTTGCTGCTCTCCCGATGACTGCCAAGGCCTTAGCAGTGCATATTCAAGGCCATCTTGAGTCATTGAAGCAACCCGTCTCATGGAATTGGCTACGCATTCGGAAGTATGCCGCAAAGCCAAAGTTAACCCAGCTGAAATGCATATCCAAGCGAGAAAATGTGATTGCGTTGATCAATCGCACCACCTTTGGCATGATGGATTTTTGTAAAGTACGTTCAGCATTGGAGAAATGCCATAAACTTCTGGTTAAAACAAAAGGTGCAGCTCCAGATGATGTACGGGTGAATGTTGCCGTGCTTCAAGGACTCATCTTCAGTAATTTTGCCTCTGATTTCATCCCTCGTCGGCTCCGCAAGATGGATCCATCTTTGCAGCTGCTGCCATGCTGCAATCCTTGTGAGGAATTTTATATTCAGAATCAAACAAACTTCAGCGACAACTTTTTCAGGAAGTACCGTCAAAATATGACCAAGGCCAAGATTCATGGGTCCAAAGTCATGGCTGCACTCGATGCCGATCGGGATCCATTCAAAGTGGAATACGTGAGCCGCATGGAGGAGATTCGAGACCGCATGATCTCTCTTGGACTTCACCTCCAATCCCAATTCATCCCCTACACTGACTGGGAAAGTGACATGAAGTTGGTCAATTGGGTCACTCTCGGGCTCTTGGACATGGATGGAGATGTGTTTGTTCTCAAACGTTCGCTTCGTTCAAAGGCGAAGAAGAAGAAGAAGAACAGCTGCAACCAGAGGGTAATCAGAACCATGGGTATCGTCCTAGGACGCATCTCAAATCATGAATACACTATTGAAGCGTATAATAGAGTCTGTGCATACCTCTGTGAGGTGGCTGAAGCCCAGAATGTGAACTCCATCCAGTGTCAAGTGCCTCAAAGTAAACCAGATACATCCAGGATGCATGCCAAGTCATTGACCCAAAAAGGCGCAGCGGCAGAGGGCAATGATTCAAAATATGAGAAGAAACATTCTGGAGACTTTCCACGTGGTGTGGTGAAGAAAATATCAAGAGATTGTACATTCATCACCGGCAATGAAAACGCTTCTGGCAGTACAACGAAATCTGATGGGCAGCCTTTGCCTAAGAAGTTGAAGACCATCAAAGATCCTTGGTTTACGCTCCACCGGAAGATTGCTGCCCCCATTTACAAGGTGCACCATGCTTCAACTGGGTCTGCACTTGCACTGGAAATCAGAGTCTTTCTTCAGCTCCTTGAGTCAGGAATGAATCTAAATGATTTATCTCGCTTGCTGGCCATTGATCGTCGGTTGGCCAGCCTTTTGCCTCGTCGTGAGGCTATGTCTAAACTGGTGAAAGCCGACAAGACATTGCAGAGCGACATTGCCTTGATCAACAGGATATCGTATGGCGTGTTGGATCTTCAAGGTGATCGAAGCCAACTGGACCGCTTGCAGAAGAAACTTGATGAGGTTGAAGGTCCAATTAGATCTGATGACCTGGTCCAGTTCACCATTAGCATGGCTCGCATCAGTGATGGCCGGCACTATGAGGACCTTTCTGAGCGGCTGAATCACTGCATAAATGTCATCAGGAGCACAGTCATCCCCGAGAAGTTTGCTACTGATGGGAGCTTACGGCTGAACCTCCCAGACCTCTTGACTTGCTCTCCCAACGAGTATCTCGAGTATGCAACAGTATCCGAGAAGACATTCTGGTCTCAGCATATAAGCTCCAAAGGCGCTTGGGCCAAGATTAGCGAGTTCTTTCAGCTCGGTTACATCATCCTCACGAAGCAACAGAAGACGTGCCTTGGAGTCATCCTCAAAGGCAAGAGATTGAACCTACAGGGGCGTATCTGGGCCGGAGCTGCTTTGTGTTCTATCATCGGAAAGGACAGATTCATCGAGTTCAAAAACTTTGTCAACGGAAAGGGCCAGGAGGCACGCGTGAAAGGTCGCAAACGGTAAATAAGAAGGTTTGTAGAAAGGGAAAACCCCCCCCCCCCCCATCAAGTTGTGGATCTACAGAAACCAAAGTATTTTTCTGTGTCTCTCTTGTCTTTGCTGCATGTGGGAGTTGGCGAATAGAGTGATAAATTATGAAGAAAAGAAATTGTTTTATTATTTATTCAGATATGCACTTTTGAATTGCATTCATTTCAAGTATTTCAAGTAAGGCACCATCCTTCGAAGACTCCTTTGGCCCCGAGACCGAGGAGGTGCATTTTGAGTAAAGCGCACTCTGGCGGCTTCAGGCCCACGAATCCAGTTTAGCGTCGGTGATGAAACCCTTTGATCTGAAGGGGCTTACGCTTTCCCAAGATCCTGTGCCTGTTCAAAGACATGGTGATGCTCGTGCAGAACGAGCCTGTAAATTTGCAATCAAAACGACACCCCGTTTTGCGAAAACTCATTGTTCTGGTTAAGGGAGCTGTGAGCCACTCATTAAGGAGTTTTTAATTGATTTCTCGAGCGCGTAAGAACTTAACCTAACCTTACCTGGTCCATGTCTAGGTTTCCGCCTTGATGTAAATACCATTGCAGAGTTTAATTTTCAGCCTCCAGTTATTAATGGTTGTACGGTTCGTGTAAAGTGGAAGATTATAATCCTTTTCCGCGCCACTGCATTATTGCCCTCTAAGAACTACAGGCTCAACCTATTTCAATGGTTGTAATTTTAGCCGCCGATGGAGAGTAATTCTTCAAATCCGTTCCCATGCATTAGGGCAGAGCCATCCACGAGAGATCCCTGGCATGTTTCACATCTCGTTTGCTCTCTTCGTTCGCAACCGCTTCAAATCAATCAAAGCACCATTGAAAACTTGGGATCGCACTGACCATTGTAACGCTTCCCCCGTTGCATACCGTTCAACACTGGTGTCACGTGCAAAAATCTCCATGTAGTTGCTGGCATTGACAGACCCTTCAGATTTTCTGTTAACACTTTCAGCCCTGTCAATTTGAAAGCGCCATTAGCGTATGACGTCATACGACGACTGCCGGACTCAAAGTATTAATGTGCACACCCCCATTTGCAGCCGTGGATTTCAGCGCACCTTTCGACCCGTTGAGGATTTTCCACGGTAGTGCTCGTGGAATTACAACTCTAATGAAATAGATTTTGGGTGAACGAGGTGAAGCAGAGAAATGGTGGTCATGTTGGTTCTCAAGTACTCGAATACTCAAGTACTTTCTAGCCGCCCATCGGTGTCCTCCTCATTCGGTTTCTGCTACAAGTTTGCTGTTTCTGCTCGTGCCTGCTTTCATATCAAATTGATGTCTTGCGACTTGACTTTTTTTTAAACGTTGGTGCGGCTTCATTCCACTTTTCGGTTCATTCTCGGCATATTCTTTGTTTTCAATAAACGATTCTTCCAGTATTTGCTGTATTCCTCCTGATTCCACCAGAAATGTGAGATGAGGTGCCTGAAGCTTTATAAACGTCCAGAAGCTTCTCTTCAGGTTCCTTTCAATTTTCTATAATAGAAAGTTTTATTTGATAGTTCTGGCGTAAATACAGAGGGGAATATGAACCATTGGGGGGGGGGGTGTCCGATGCTTATATCTGCCGCACCTTTCACCCGAAGGAAAGGGTGAAAGGTCTTCCTACTCAACTGCAGCAAAATGAATGGAATTTCGTGGTCCCACTTAACATCACTGAAGTCTCAGTGAAGGGCGAAGACTCAACATCAGCAGCAGAAAAGGAGGATATGCGTTACCCGACGTACGTAGAGGTGGTTGCTGTATGTGTTATTTATATTTATTTTCACCTGGTGGAGAAGTTAAAATATCTCTGGGTACCATTCACGAGCGATGGCAGGCAGAATGTGGATCTACACACGCGGATCGGTCAAGGAAACACCGTAATGCGTGAGCTAAGCCGGTCTGTGGTCATGAATGCAAAACTCTGTCTTCGAGTCTGTCTACACTCCTATCCTCGAGTATGGTCGTGAGTGTTAGGTAACGACCGAAAGAGTGCGATCGCGAATGCAAGGGGCCGACCTAGGACTAGGTGGCCAGAATCGACCCAGAAGAATTTGCCAAATCGAAGCCATTGGAAGGCTCTCCTGAGCCCGAAAGGAATTGAAGATGGATGGATTTTTACCTGCTTCGTTGCGAGAATGCAGAGAACGTTGGCAATATCCGAATTTTTTGTCTCGGCTTTTTGTCAAGATTTCCCCGGACATCATCACCTTGACCAAACCTTGGCTCGAGGAAGCAATTCACCCCTAACGTAACGTTACCTCCTGATTCAGTGCCGCGAAATTAGACTCGACTGTTGAGTTAAGACACGCCCATTGCAAAGGTATATCTTCAGATGTCCTTGCGTATCTTACGGATCGTTTTAATGCGTTCCCTCGTGTTCCAATGTTCCAGCTCTAACGACTTACCGTTACCTGACGGAAATCCCGGAAGCGAGCATTGCAAAATGCAAAATGGAACCTGAGCCAGTTCTCCCAGCGCTGGATACGATCGCGACGTTATCGTTATATCGCGATATCGTTGCTGCGCTATCGCTCAGCAATATCGTTGCTTGGGTGAGGCTGGCTTTCATCTGTTTCTCACCCCAGCGGTACCGAACCTTAAAGTTTTGCAAATACGTTCGCACTAATTGTCCCACCTCAAAACTGCATTTTTTGGTGAACAGCAGAAAACATTGCAAATGAAACTTAGTACATTTTTTTCCCCCATTCAGGTCGTCTCAGCACGTACCTAATGTTTTGCGTGCTTCGAAGATGTTTGGGCGAACGATAGGAAATAAAAATCGGAGATTGACGAACTCGGGGCACGGAACGGGGTCTTTTCTTGCGCTTCGTTTTTAGGGTTTACAATCTGCTCCACATATTAAAACACTTCTTACTTCAGGCTGTTTTTTTTTTATTTTAAACCCAAAGGGCGAAGAGTTCCAACCCTACTGTGAATTCCGCTCTCAACTGCACATAATTGAACTCATGAAGTGCGACTGCCTTTTTACGTTGTACCGGATTGAAAAATTTGATCCACCCTATTATTCTTTTATTACCTTTCGCTACCTTTTTTGGTTTATGACTTTGTTTCTGATACATTGAACCATCTCACACAGGTTCGGTGTCAAAACATGAACAGTGTTCGCATTTATATCACTAAAACAGAAACTGTAAAATACATAAATGTAAAATACATTCGTATTGCCTATTCCTCTACCACCGGAAGCGGTCTTGCAAATTCTTAATTTCTAAAAAATGCTATTTGCATTTTTTTCGCAGTCTCATATTTTCTTGTTAAATGTTTGTCCAATTTTCCTCCGCTTTTGTGCATTGGTATTTTTTATTATTTTTTTTTCCTGTGCATTTACGTTTTACCGGATTGAAAAATTTTTATCCGCCCTATTATTCCTTTATTACCACGCGCTTCCTTTTTTTTTGTTAATGACTTTGTTTCTGATACATTCCCCGGGTGTGAGGGAGAAGCCTTTTCAGCTTTTGGGAGTTCATACGATGCAATCGGGGTTGTTTCATTGTCGTCATGTGAAGCATTTTTCGTTTTCCGTCGTATTTTCCGGAGGACAGCGATACTCCTTTGATTATTGATCGGAGGGTGAAGATCGCTGTTTTGGCCTTTCCCCGTTCGTAGCAAAAAAAAAAAAAATTCGCGATAGTGATACATTGCACGAAAATTATGCATTTTCGTTTTTCTATTTCTTCGGTATTAGGTTCTTCTTATTTCGATTCATGAACGGAATTCGCTGTTCTAGAATGATAGTGTTTAACAGTAAAAATTCCTTCGGAGTGATACATTGAACGAAAGTAATGTATTTTCGTTTTCTTTCCAACGTTCACAAGAAAAATTCCGCCAGAGTGAGTTTGACGAAGAAGTTGACGGATCTCGGCGAGGAATCGTATCATCTCACTACGATTCAACGTCTCAGGCAGATTTACTTGGTTTTGAGAGTGTGCTTCAATTAGAAAGGATTCGAATTCGTGCCCACCTGCAGGTTATACATTCTTAAAACGTGTAAGAATCTCTGTTATTTCTCGTACGTCTGGGTGTGATTCGATATCGCAGGTTGATTCGCTCGGTTTCACGAACACCATGCAGTCAAGAAGATATTCGTTTGAATGTGAAACCACTTGCTGGTGATGCCACTTGTAAAAAGGATTTGTAAAAAAAATCTTCCCTATTTCTCATTCGTCTCCATACTATTCAACCTAACAGGCAAGTTTGATTGGGGCCAGCAAGACAACTCGGTAAGAAGAACAATATTCTAGTGATACCCAGGCGCAGGCGTTTCATTCCTAAAAAAAATGTGCCGTTTTCGTTTCTTTTACAGTTAAAGGTAGCATTTTTCAGACAGAAATTCGTTCAATGCAGTACTTTCATCTCGATGCGGTTCTTCTCCCGGATCTGTCGTATATGCTTCGGATTATGTTTCACTGCCGTTGATGATGCATCTGAGCTACATGAGCTCGGTTCCACCTGCATGCATATAAAAGCGATGATTTGGTTCAATTCCACGGGTTTTTTTAATTATCGGAGTTGTGCTCTTTCCGGATTTGTCGAATCTACCTTAAATTACTTTTTCTGTCGCTGATACTGCTTTTCTCGGCACGAAGCTGCCATCGAGCTAACGCAGCACATATGCCGCATCTGCGAGAGAAAATCGCAATTCCATTCAGATACGGCAGCTCTAGAAAAGCCATCAGTAAATATATACCATCGAACGAAATTCCTTCATTTTTTGGTGCGAAACTGCAATCGTAAAAATCCAGGACAGATGCAGTAACAATGGCGGGAAAAACCTAATTACAGGCCGATACTACTTGCACCATGCCGACAAAAAGGATCGCATCCTCCGAAATCCTCGACTTTCTTGGAATGAACCTAGTTTATCCTGCTGATGTGCAGCTTCGACAGCAGAAAAAAAAAAGGAATTCCGGGCTGATTCGTCAGATGTGAAAAAGTTACCCAACCAACGCAAAATATCACGTCGCATGAAAGTTTTGCTTTTCAAATTAAAAAAGTTGAACCTAGTTTGTTAAGATCAGACGCAAAATCAAGTGAAAAAAAAAGTTTTTCCAGACATATCGGGAAAAATCATCACACCTACAAAGACAATCGCATTGATGGAAATTTTTTCCTTTTTGGTGTATGAAGCTATATTCCTTTTTGGTGTATGAAGCTATATTCCTTTTTGGTGTATGAAGCTATATTCCTTTTTGGTGTATGAAGCTATATTCCTTTTTGGTGTATGAAGCTATATTCCTTTTTGGTGTATGAAGCTGTAATCGAGCTAATGCAACACAGATGCGGTATCAGCGACCGGAAAACGTAATTCCAGGTAGATTCCACAGATCTCAAAAAAAGCATCCCCACGACAAAAAGGATCACTACGATTTCCTGGCTTTTCAAGGCACGAAACTGGCGTCGGTCTTAAGCACCTCAGTATTCGCCTGTAAAAACACGGAATTCCGGAGATCTGGATTGAGCACCACGCCGACAAATTCGAAGCAGATTCGACGGATCGGGAAAATGCATCACTACGATAAAAAAAAAAGCAACTCTTCGACATAAATCATCGCTTCTCTGTGTGCGACGCCGAAACAGAGCTTAGGAAACTTAGATGCAGTATCAACGGCAGTAAAATATAATTCCAGAATTATAGGAATTATAAATATAATTCCTATAATTCCAGAATTATAGGAATTATAAATATAATTCCTAGAGAGATCTAGCTGAAGATGCGGAACGTTGGTCTCCCAATCTCCTTTCTCAAAACTCTCGCAAGTTAGCAAGGAATCCTCCGGTATTTTGTTCAGACTCCAAAAGCCACAATTCTTGAAGCACTTTTGGACAGTTTCACTTTGCTTACAGCATTCCAAGCTGCTTACAGCATTCCAAGCTGCTGAGAGTCCATGCACAGCGTCAATGACGCTGAGCTTCTTGGAGAAATCGCTGACTTCATCGCATTCATCCGTGCGTGAAATGAGGATTTTGAGCAAAACGATTTCGGTAACACTCTTAAGATCGTTCTCTCTCCGTGGAAACTGCGATGTGACCTTGACAGGCAAGAGACGGGCCAACACGGAAATAAATAGAGGAAGAAAATAAACCTGAGACCTTTTTTCCGGTCGGTTTTCTGGCCGGATTAAAGAGTATCCAGCACAGATAGGTCTGCAAATCCTTGTCCGCTGGCCGCGTTAGACAGGTGGCCGGATGAAACAGGTTATTTTAACGTTGAGCCTATGGAGCTAACGATTGGGACTGAGGACTTCTGGCCGCGAATCGGAGGTGGCCGAATCCACAGGTTTCCCTGTACCACTTTTTCCTTTGCAATCGCAATTTTTGAAGAAAAATTCTGCGTATCAGGAGTGTGGGAAAAAAATTTAGAAGCCCAGATTTTCAGAGTTTGTGGGCTGAAGCCAAATTTGAAGGGAGAGCTTCACGTCTGGTGCCCTCCCCGGCCTCACCACCCCGTATAGTGACTCCAGATTAAATTTGCGCACCTGTTGCATTTGGTCCAATCAGATGCGGCTGCAAGCAGTTCCCTCACGTGGGAGAGCATTGCAACATCGAAGTTTCATGGCGGCAGCCTTCGTGGTCGGGATCGGGCTCTCCTGAGCCTCGGCCGGCCGACGCGGGAGGAGGAAGCCGTAGGGGCGCTCGCCTTGGCCCGGGGCCTCGGGGGACATGCGAGTCTCACGTGGGTCGCATTGTGCGTTTCCAAGGTGTCAGAACAACAAGGGGAAGTGCCCGCAACTCTCGTTCTTCAGCTTTCCCAAGGATCCCGAAAGGTTCGTCGGCGAAGACCTAACGTTAGGCTCCCGAAGACGGTACGCTTCGTTAGGCTAGGCCTTCGGGTCGTCCTCGGACAGTGAATTGCTACCTCTTTACTGGAAAACCCTGAAGTATGCTTGCTTGCTCTTAGTTTGTCCACGGATTCTCACTCGAAAACTAATGTTCCCTTTGATCACTCATGAAATTATATGGGCATTCCTAGGGATGATTGCATATGGGATGATTCCCACACATTTCTTGTTTAGAAATGGATTGGTTTTACATCGTTTGGCAAGATAACATTTGCAAAAGTATCACTTAATCTGTTTAACCCTAAGAAGTTCTTGAAAAGGTTTGTATGGGAGTACCAAGTTAACTCTGAAATATTCTGAGTGAGGACAAAATGAAATTGTACTGCTTTTTTTCATTATCACAAATATCATATAGGCTACATTTTGGAAATGAAGATCATCATTTTGAAGCTGGTGGGTGATAGCAAATAGTTATGCTCCTGCAGCTGTGGAACTGTAATTTCCATAGTTATTTATGTGGTGTAACTAAGAAGTTTCATGGATGAATGTAATTTTTATTTCATGAGGAGAGTAGGCCTAAGGCCAGTCCTTGTGCCATTGTATGCATGATTGCCTTGAACCAGTTACCTATCAGGCTCTAGTGCTATGTTTTGCTTCTATTCAGGTTGAGAAAGTGGGCCCTTGCTGCTGAAAGGGAAGACCTACTGCTGAAAGATCCCTTGCATGTGCACAAGAACTGCACATTGTGTGCAATACACTTTGAGGATCGCATGTTCATGAACATCTATGAGAGGTGTGTTACTTATGACTGTACTGAGAAATCTAATTTACTTATATATAAGAGCCATGGTGCTTATAAAAAGCCATGAAATCATTCTGATTTGAAACAGGTTTTCATCCAAGTAATAATAAGGTTAGGTGTTAAAATATGAGCAGAAAACTCTAGTTTACAACTTGCTTTTTACCTGCCTAACTTATGTGGTATTCCTTCAGGAAGAGGCTGGTCCATACAGCGGTCCCTACTCTTTTCTTTGGGAAGCGGGAGATTCCAGGCAACGAAGTGTCCAGTATGTTCTCTAAGGAGCAGGAGATTCCAAGAAGTGGAGTCTCCCCTCTGCTCTTGGAGAAGGCAGAGATTTCAGCCAGTGAAGCTCCTGGATCCTGTTCATCATGGAGAGGTTTCTTTGTTTCTTATGTGGTCGTTCTGCTAAAGATGTGAGAGACTCTGAAGCAGTTCATATAACTTACTTCAGTTTAATATTGAGAAAAGTCTTTCACAAGCTATCTCAATGGGCAAAAGAAATTAGCATGGCCTAGGGCTTCATACTTTTGTTTGAGCCTTGTGTTTTGTTTTTCTGCCCCACTTCTTGCATTGAATCTAAGCAAAAGCAGCATGCTTGATTTCGGCTATAATGAATGTTCAGTAAAAGCTTGGGCACAAGGAAGAGTCATATGATGGAATTTGCCATATTGGTAATGTAACCAGGCATTGAAGAGTTTCATTTTAAAGTGTACTTTGGTCAAGTCAAAAAAATGCAAATGTTTTTTTTTT
>CAJPEV010001108.1:43702-73164 GCA_905338385.1 Darwinula stevensoni
CCACAATTCTTGAAGCACTTTTGGACAGTTTCACTTTGCTTACAGCATTCCAAGCTGCTTACAGCATTCCAAGCTGCTGAGAGTCCATGCACAGCGTCAATGACGCTGAGCTTCTTGGAGAAATCGCTGACTTCATCGCATTCATCCGTGCGTGAAATGAGGATTTTGAGCAAAACGATTTCGGTAACACTCTTAAGATCGTTCTCTCTCCGTGGAAACTGCGATGTGACCTTGACAGGCAAGAGACGGGCCAACACGGAAATAAATAGAGGAAGAAAATAAACCTGAGACCTTTTTTCCGGTCGGTTTTCTGGCCGGATTAAAGAGTATCCAGCACAGATAGGTCTGCAAATCCTTGTCCGCTGGCCGCGTTAGACAGGTGGCCGGATGAAACAGGTTATTTTAACGTTGAGCCTATGGAGCTAACGATTGGGACTGAGGACTTCTGGCCGCGAATCGGAGGTGGCCGAATCCACAGGTTTCCCTGTACCACTTTTTCCTTTGCAATCGCAATTTTTGAAGAAAAATTCTGCGTATCAGGAGTGTGGGAAAAAAATTTAGAAGCCCAGATTTTCAGAGTTTGTGGGCTGAAGCCAAATTTGAAGGGAGAGCTTCACGTCTGGTGCCCTCCCCGGCCTCACCACCCCGTATAGTGACTCCAGATTAAATTTGCGCACCTGTTGCATTTGGTCCAATCAGATGCGGCTGCAAGCAGTTCCCTCACGTGGGAGAGCATTGCAACATCGAAGTTTCATGGCGGCAGCCTTCGTGGTCGGGATCGGGCTCTCCTGAGCCTCGGCCGGCCGACGCGGGAGGAGGAAGGCGTAGGGGCGCTCGCCTTGGCCCGGGGCCTCGGGGGACATGCGAGTCTCACGTGGGTCGCATTGTGCGTTTCCAAGGTGTCAGAACAACAAGGGGAAGTGCCCGCAACTCTCGTTCTTCAGCTTTCCCAAGGATCCCGAAAGGTTCGTCGGCCGAGGCCTAACGTTAGGCTCCCGAAGACGGTTAGGCTAAGCCTTCGTTAGGCTAGGCCTACCGATTGTCCTCGGACAGTGAATTGCTACCTCTTCACTGGAACACCTTGAAATATGCTTGCTCGCCCCTAGTTTGTCCACGGATGCTCACTCGGAAACTAATGTTCCCGTTGATCACTCATGAAATTATATGCGCATTCCTAGGGATGATTGTATATGGGATGATTCCCACACATTTCTTGTTTAGAAATGGATTGGTTTTACATCGTTTGGCAAGATAACTAGCGAAAGTATCACTTAGTCTGTTTAACCCTAAGAAGTTCTTGAGAAGGTTTTTATGGGAGTACCAAGTTAACTCTGAAATATTCTGAGTGAGGACAATCTGAAATTGTTCTGCTTTTTTTCATGGTCACAAATATCATATAGGCTACATTTTGGAAATTAAGATCATCATTTTGAAGTTGATGGGTGATAGCAAATAGTTATTCTCCTGCAGCTTTGGAACTGTAATCTCCATAGTTATTAATGTGGTGTAACTAAGAAGTTTCATGGATGAATGTAATTTTTATTTCATGAGGAGAGTATGCCTAAGGCCAGTCCTAGCACTATTGTATGTATGATTGCCTTGAACCAGTGAGCTACCAGGCTCTAGTGCTATATTTTGTTCCTATTCAGGTTGAGAAAGTGGGCCCTTGCAGCTGAAAGGCAAGACCTCCTGCAGAAAGATCCCTTGCATGTGCACAAGAACTGCACATTGTGTGCGCTACACTTTGAGGACCGCATGTTCATGAACATTTATGAGAGGTGTGTTACTTATGACTGTACTGAGAAATCTAATTTACTTATATATAAGAGCCATGGTGCTCATAAAAAGCCATGAAATCATTCTGATTTGAAACAGGTTTTCATCCAAGTAATAATAAGGTTAGGTGTTAAAATATGAGCAGAAAACTCTAGTTTACAAATTGCTTTTTACCTGCCTAACTTATGTGGTATTCCTTCAGGAAGAGGCTGGTCCATACAGCGGTCCCTACTCTTTTCTTTGGGAAGCAGGAGATTCCAGCGTTGCTTCACAGGTCATACAAGAGATTCCTCGTCCTCTAAGGTTCTTCACCTCAGAGGGGAGACGAGAACCTCTTCCGTCTCTAAAGTCGGTCACTTCGAGGACCTAGGACAAGTAGTACCTCTCCATTCTTTGTTTCTTATGTGGTCGTTCTGCTAAAGATGTGAGAGACTCTGAAGCAGTTCATATAACTTACTTCAGTTTAATATTGAGAAAAGTCTTTCACAAGCTATCTCAATGGGCAAAAGAAATTAGCATGGCCTAGGGCTTCATACTTTTGTTTGAGCCTTGTGTTTTGTTTTTCTGCCCCACTTCTTGCATTGAATCTAAGCAAAAGCAGCATGCTTGATTTCGGCTATAATGAATGTTCAGTAAAAGCTTGGGCACAAGGAAGAGTCATATGATGGAATTTGCCATATTGGTAATGTAACCAGGCATTGAAGAGTTTCATTTTAAAGTGTACTTTGGTCAAGTCAAAAAAATGCAAATGTTTTTTTTTTTGGAATTCTGGAATTCTTGAAAGAATTTTCATCAAATATAGGCAAAGGTGAATATAAGCAAATAAGAGGTTTGTTTGGCATTTTTCACAAGTCTTTGATCATTTTGAATGTTGAAGTATGAATGAAAGACAGCAAGTGTAGAGGATAAAGGGTTGGACAAGAAATAGCAGTGGTGCTTTGCCAACCACGCTGCTTCTGACCTCGTATGTGTTCGATGTTTTATTCAGACCACATCAGGCGAGAGCACTCTTATTGCCGGATATTGGACGACGAAGAGGATGAATGTATCGAAGCCTTAGATGTCGTTGAAACGATCTTACCACTCGATGAATCCATGGATCTTGCATATTCGTGGTCGTCGAGCCTGAAGATGTCACCCGGAGGCTCGCCTGAGATGCCTTTAGGATCTCCTGAGTCATATATATTACCAGACTGAAAGTGATGCTGCAGACTGGGGATCATACATCTTTCTTCTGGAGGATGACTTCAAGTTCATCCCCTCGATTGAAGGAACCGGTACGAGTTCTTTCTACTCCTCGACTGTGTGTAAATTGCCTTCACCGTTGACCTCAAGCTAGCTGTAGACATATCTTCAGAGGCATCCTTAACTTCAGTTCCTAGATGATCGCATCGGTTGATATATGGCCCAGGTCAACCAATTAACAATGTTGGACTTGCCATTCAGTGACTTCAATCTCAACTATGGGCAAGGAGGATCATTCTGAGTAGATGTAAATGTGAACCTCCAAAACCCTACAGGGTTTTGCCAGGAATGCCCAGAAAGATGCCAGGAATAACTTTGTAGTATGTTTAAGGTTGAAAACAAACATGGAGCATTTCACCAGAGTCCTTGGTATTTGTGTGTTCATTACCCTTTGCCTCCTATTCTTGCAATGGAGAATTGAGATGAGGTGCAAATCTGCACCTTCTCCCATTTCTCTCATGCAAATTAGCATGGGCTGTACAGGGTGTTTGTATTGAAATGCAACATAGGGAATATTTTGCTGCCTGTAGGTGGAGGTCGACGAACACTATAAGGCCAGTGGGTTCCCTATCTGCAAGGAAACACACCAGGTGTTAGGTTTCATCCTTGCATATATGCAACCTGGGGAGCTATAAGGCATGCACTGAACTCCACAAGCAGACAGCAAAAATTTCCCTATGTTGTGTTTAAATATGAATACCCTGTGTATCTGTTTAACACTGAAGAGCTCATACTCAAACCAGAAGCAGTCCTTCATGGGCTTGGCTTGGTCCATATGTGAGATGCAGTAGCTATGGTTTTGGTATTTTTTTTTTCCCTCTCTTGCAACCCAGTGAAAGCATCAAATGTTAGGGGCATATGATGGAGAAAAATGGCACCAAGTGGTTGAAATTATGCAATTTTGAAACAGATGCATTGAAATATACAAGATTAATCCATGCTTGCAGTGCTTTCATGTTGATTACAGCTGAAGCTGAAAAAATATATTGGAGTTATCCATCCTTTTCTCAGAAGACTGTTAATTTTGGCACTAAGAATTTCTCTTCGTTCATGCTAGTTGACATTGGAAAATGACCTAATCTTGTTGTTATGACTGAATATAAGAAAACTCGCCTCTGCTCCTTGTTGTTGTCCTGCATTGGTTAAAAGTTGAATTGGGTTTCATTTCAATCTTGAGGAACTGATTAAGAGCTTTTCCATTGAGGAATATGGTCATACCTGGCACCATGAAACTAATAAAGAATAAATGATTCCTCTTGAGGAAATGGCTATTGTGCCTTTTCTCCCAAACGGTTGCTTGATCAGGTAATGTAGCCCAATCCACAGGGAAATCAGGATTTCTTCATTATTGAGGTCCTGTTACCCAAGATATAGTGGTTGGCATGCTTGCTTTTTGAACATACTCATTCTGGAACAGTTCTTGTATTTCATAGAACAGCTTGAAGTTCGTGTTCCTGGACCATGGAAGCTGAAAATTCCCAATTTTGTTTTTGCAGGTCTGAAGCTTGGGATGACATCATCACCTCATTTGTTGAATGCAGCCTGCCTGACAGGAGGACAATGGGCAATGAAGAAGGCAGCACTTCCCATTCATTATTGAAACAGAACCATGGTTAGAGAAATAGCAATTTCTTGATTGATTCTTATGAACTTAAGAACTGAAGTTGAATGACATGGTTCATCAAGGTTTCAAAACTTCATGTTAGTTCCAGTTTTTTTAATTATGGGGGAAAGACTTTTCTGTGATTTTTTTCACTATCCCGGTTCCCAATTTCTTGAATTCACACTTGAAGAATATTTTTTGTCCATGTCTTTTCTGACATTCTATGGAAATTCTATTGAACGTGATTCAATATTTCCTTGAAATAAATGTTTCCTTTACTATACAAGAAACGTTGGAAGTACTTCAATACCTATGCCGAAAAAAGAAAAGTAATTACTCAACAGAAGGAAAAGGAACGGATTTCTAGATCTATCAGATATTTCTAGCAAAATGGGATTCCAGAACTGCGACGAAGGTGGCGTGCTTGTGGAATCAGGGAAGTTGGCACGATAGCTGAGGAAGCAGACGACGTGAATGACGTCGGCCGAGTCCCAGCCCCATAGGATAAGTTCAAGTACCTCCACTGAAACACCTTAAAACGCTTCGCCCTCAATGGCCGTGGGGAAAAGCAGTGCGCCTTCACCTGGAGGTGCCCGGGTTCGAATCCTAGCCTCCCCTCCCTTGCATCCCCTTCCCTCTCTTTCCCCAGCCCCTCCGATCCCGATCCCTGACGTCCCCCCCCCCCCCCCCCCCCCTGGGGGGTGAGTCTAGTCTTTGGGCCCGTAAGGCCTCCAGTTGATACCCACGGCTTGCGAGGGGGATGTTTTGCACGTTCCACCCTCATTTTTGCACCCACGAGTGTCCTCTCCTGCCGTTTTCTCTTTCCAAGTAATTAAAGCGTCCGGGAATTGAGTAGCGAAAATAAAATTTATTCAAGAGCAAATTCGGGAACTTCGCAATCGCGCCAAAAGAGCGGGAAAATGTTTAAATGTCCCTTTCTCAGGCTGCCTCAAGTGGAATCACTACAAGGCAGTAAGGTATTACAGAAAAAGTACAATAAAAAAAAGGCCATCAGCATTTGTTTTCCACGCCCGTGTGACGCGACTGCGAAGTGAAACCACGCGAAAAAAAAGGGTGAAGCAGTGCACAATAACGATGGGAAATGAAGGCTTGAACCGGTCGCTTCTCTCGTCCGGCCCCGAGCGACGAGAAGGGGATGTCACATCCTCGCCTCACGAGTGCTAAGGAAGAGTCCGAAGGAAAATGCATCAGATGATCGAAGCTTCCCCTTTCGTGCTTTCGTCCATCAGGATTTCGCCATTTACGTAAGCAATTTCATACTTTTTTTAAGTATGAAATTGCTTACGGATTAAGAGGGGGCAAATACGGCTCTTGCCCGGGGCCCTGCTTTTCCAGAGGGACCCCGGAAGGAAATTTAAGTATTAGCGTTAAGTAGCAAGCTGTTAAAAATCAAAATGTCTTTGAGGAACGGCCAGGAATCCAGTCTGATAAATTGAAATTTTTCATCAGCGTAGCAGGATTTTCATCTTTCGTCGCATTTCGGCCGAAGTTCCCATGAAAATAAAGAGAAACGAGAAATAAAACGGGCAAATTTCTCTCCGGTAAGTTCCACTTTGAAACGGAACGGAACGTTCCCGCCCAATCTTCGGCTGGACCGAGCGAAACCAGGATGATAAATGCGGGAACTTGGGAAATGTGTCGCATCTTTCGTCCAGAAAATTTTTTTGTGACAATGAGAGCAAGGAGCAATTTTCTCGAATCCCTTAAAAACAAAAAACAAAAAAATTACCGCCAAACATGAGCAATATATATATTTAAACGTCAGCAAATGGATCACGCGTCTAAGCGCCATGTCGGTTTGCTTAAGTTTGCTTAAGCTCGAACAAGGATCAGAGAAAGCCAGTCGCGGCAAAATGAAGTCATTTCGAGGAATGCAAATCATGCGATTAATTCGATCATAAAAATAAAACCTTCCTTGTACGACAACTTTTCGCTCTCGTTCTCAACTTGAATTTCCGCCTTCGTCTGCGTTCCAAATTCCTGGAACAATTTTGGTCTGCGTCATTAGTTACACGAAATCGGCACCAAAACTTAGGATGGTATTCAAGATCAGCCGCTTTTCTGATTGGGAATTAAAATTCCCAGCTTGGCATTTAAAAAAAGGAAACTCTGCATTCCCAAACATCAGCAGCAGTTCAGCATCAATTCATAATTTGATCTCCAACTCGATGCCAATTGCGGATATCGCTCGTAACAGTCGGGAATTATACAGGAGTTCTCGGCGTTTCGGTCCTGCCCGGCAGCGACATCTTCTCGATCCGGAGAGAATTCCTCAAATCGCACCGCGTTCGGCTGCGAACCGCGTCCACGAAAGACTGCCGCGCATGCGCGTGACGCCAGCCGCCTGCCGCGCATGCGTTTGGCCTCTGCTTGTGTGTCGCGCTACGGTCTGGAGCATCGAGTGGGGTGCAACTGGAGGCAACACTGCGAGAATTAGGAGGGGGGAGGGGGGGGGGGGGGGATCCACTATTCCTTAGAAGCGAGTTCCGTTGTCAAGAACATTTCTGTGAGGCTTCGGGGAATCGGGATTCCCTGGATGGAATACGTTTGTTTCGTCGAGTCTGCTGCTTGGCCATCGAGGAAGTTACTCGCGCGTTTCTCGATAACTCGCTCGGTGGAGGATCGACGGAGATATTTACTTTGTAATCGTGGAAATGAATGAAATTCGATAAGTAACCCCAAGGAACGCGTTTTGCCTTTTCCCGACTGAGTACTTAAGTACTTTGGTACCGAAAATACTTTAGTACGATACGGAAACGTTCCAGGTTTTTCCCGAGGTGCCCTCTTCCTCAAAATGCAGTCGACCTAGCGAAAGCTTTTACGAAAAATCAGTATCCACGGCACCGCCGCCGACCGGATTCCCAAAGCGATCCGAAAATCCGACATCCTTGCTCAAACGGGATGCCGGATGTCGACGATGGACTTCGTTAAACTCGGCATCGGGGAACGCGAAGTCGAGAATCGGTTAATCGTTCGAAGAGTTTCGGGATTCGTCCGTGCCCGTTCCGTCCGATTCCGAAGGAATCTCTTCGCGGTTTGCGATGATGGGAAAATTAGAGTTGGGTTCCCAACAAGATGCTGGGAGAGATCTTTTTAATTTCGTTTCTTGCCAAGTCTTGATTAAATGTTCCTTAACGTAAAGGTTGCCGATGAACTTTATGAATATTGTCTCCACTCGTTTTACCTGCATGCGACATGGATGTATCATGGCAAGATTTTTCCTCATGAAGCCCAGCCCAAACTTAAAAAAATAGTCCTCACGGCTAATCGGCAAGTAAGGCAGGATTATCCCTGACCCGAAGACGTGTAAAAAGTGGAAGACGAGGCTTAAACTAGGCCTGAGCTGGTCGAGTCACGAGTTTACCTCGCCTAACTCCGTCTGCAAGGGGTTTGGAGGAGAAACGCAGTGGGGGCGTGCAGTCATGGTTGAATGCCGAACGCGAATGAGGCCGTCGGCTATATTTTCCACGTTTCAGAGCTCTGTTTCGTGAGGAAGGGAAACTCACAGGACGGGCAGGGCGGCGATGAAGGGAACCGGCGGATTCGGTGGGGAGAAAGACTCGATCGGCGTTGCGGGGTCGCCATCACTTGCTGCGGGGGCGGGGTCGCAGGGATGCCGGATCGTCTCGCCTGTTCGCCGATCCGAGAAACTCCTATGCTTTATTGAGCATGCTGCGGTTTTCAAGCGGGGCAGAGGGGTGCGACGGGGGGATACGGTGGGTCGGGGCTGGGGGGCGTCGAGACTCCGTTATCATCCGTGTGGTGGTTCTGAGGTCTGCCAGAAGGCGTTTTCTGGTTTTATGGTCGTTCCGACCGGATTCGCTTGGAAGAGCGGTCTTGCGACGTTTCGGATTAGGAATTTTTTGGAAAATCACAGGATTTTAAAAGATCGTGTCATCATCTTGAATATGTCCTCTTCGCTATGAAAGTCTCTCAGAAGAATGTTTGGAGTCGGAGCAAGGGCACTGTCATGAGTTCTCATTTTTCAGAAAAAATTATGTGCGGAATGCGCGTGTTCATTTTGATAATAAAAAAAAAAACCTTCCATGCTCTTCTGGCGCATGAAATCATGAAGTTCCCTTTCAACATAATACTCAAATTTGTTTTGTGACCTCCGTGGGCTCTTTCAGCTGTAGCAGCAGGGGTCTCACTAGATCTTCTCTGCATTTACTTCCCTTTTCCCAGAGAATCATTAAAATTATCCTTTCACCAGTCTTTTTCATATCTCATAAGCATGCTTCCACTCCCTTATAGGAAAAAAAAACTTTATGAGCTCATGGGCACAAAGTTCACCTTTAATATAATCAAATTTAATAGAACCAGATGATTTCTCATAGTTCCCTGAAGGGATACCCTCTTCACCAGAAATTTCAACATGTGTGCAACATGAATACATAAATTTACTCAAGATTACATAATTTACTCATACATAAATTTACTCACATACACCTCAATGGAACTTGCGAGTGCACCGCAGGGAAATCCTAGCTGATATGCATAGGACAAGACATGGAATAACGATCACAGGTATTGGAACAGCTTTTTCAAATGACTTATTGCAGTAGGTCTTTTCATTGATAAAAAAAAACATGGGGGAGCGCCAAGCTCATCTGTCTTTCTTGGTGTCACCTGCAGGGCCCCCACTAGGTGTCTCGTCGAAGGCCTCTTCGGGAAGGGTGGGAAGGGCGGTCGAGGACGAGGGCTTGGACGGGACGGTCGAGCCGGACTCCGAGGAAGGCTTCGAGACGGGTGGATCGGAGAGATGGAGGACCTCGACGACGCAGGACTTGGGGAACCAACCCTTGACGCGATAGCCGCCCTTATCCCGCCTTCCGACCACTTCTCCGTACAACCAGTGACTGGGAGAAAAATGGGAAAATCACAAGATTGATTCACTGAGGGATCCAAATAGTAGTTGATGTGCCCAAAAGCAGAGGCACAAACTTTACAGAGACAGATACCCCTTTGATCGTTCCACTCTCTCATATGATATAATGTGAATGTAAGCTGGTAAATACTGTACTTGCTGTTGAAAACATGTTCAGCTGTAAATAATGAATGAGAAGAAAAACAATGCAAAAAATATAGAGCAGATGTCCTTGATGGTTTTGGGGAACAGAGCACAGTGCTTAAGAGCAAATTTGGCTACCTGCAATATGAAACATGAACCATCAACAAGTTGGATTAGATCTGAAAGCAAAAATCTCAGTCTGAGTTGGAATCCAAACACAATCTAAACTGCTGAATCAACCCGATATACTCATTGACAGAGGAGCAAATATTCATAATAGCATAAAGTAATCAGTAAAAGTTTCTTGGACCTCAAAATATTTTTAAGAAAATAAGCCAAAGAAACCTTTCCAATTATCGAGACCCTTCTCTTTATAGCCTGACCTCATTCAATAGAGAAACACCTCTGAAGGTGAAGGACGAATGCAGTGGAGTGAGCATACCGTTTCCACCGAGAGATGCGAACGGTGTCGCCGACAATGAGTGGGGCACGGGGTTCGTCGGAGCACGGCTGACCCCAGCACGTCCTCAGTCCCTTCGACAAGGGGCACCAGGATCCTGAATAGGGGGCTACCACTCGTGTCTCCACGATGCGCTCCTTCTTGGCTGTCTTCTGGGCCACTTGTTCTGCCTGTGAAATAAATCATGCTTATAAGAATCATTAGGCAACATAATTATCCCTTCTATTGGCAAGGTCTGAAACAAACACTACATCTCTTGAAAAGTGAACAGGCATCCTGGTGTTCCAAAAATACTTTCCAGGGGCTTCTTTCACTATCAGCTAATCTACAGGTGGATCAAGAGTTCTTACAAGGCTTTCAAAGTTTTTTTCTCTATCAAGCCTTTAGCTTTTCATAAACAAATTGACCCATTGAAACGAGCACAAAAAAAAAGAAAAGTTTCCTTTTATGCTATATAGCCCCCATTTGCCTCTGCTACATGCTTGAGAGGCTTTGGAAATTCATCAACCACATTTCACAAGTATTCTTCAGGCATTACATCCCATATGCACTTCAAATTTTACTCCTTTATTTTTAGAAGATAAACCTCCTAAATATTGTGGACCTTCAAACTTATTAAAAGAAAGCAATTGGGAGACCAACAATACCGTCACAAAGTCTAACTACCATCTGAGGGAAAAGGTGCACAGTCATCAAGGAAGGACAGAGGATACAAAACAAAATAATGAGGATGACATTACGGTGAGAGTGAACTGGTCGCAATCTCCACGAATGGGCCAAGCGTAGCCCTTGCTCCAGAGGTCGGGCCCCCCAAAGACCGCAGACAGGTTTCTCCTCCAACCCAGGTGATATGGATATGTGAACTGCTTCCCATACAACACCTTGTGCCGGTGATTAGCCTTATCCATAATCCAATCCTCAATTGGTGTCCGGTTCCTCAGGATGGATTTAATCTACTCCCAAGAAAAAATAAAAGTTCAACAATCAACATTTTGCATTCCAATCAGCCTCATCTTCAAATGTATACTTATGCTAACAGAATTCCAATCTTACCATAAAGGAACTTTTCATAGCTGCTAGAAGTTGGCCTCAGTAGATGCTTACCATGTTTCTCTCTTTAGTGTTAAGGTTGTATTCAAGTGTGCAAAAAACCTTGAGGGTGGATTTTGAAACAGAGAACTATCAGATAATGCAGCTTTATTCCAGGGAAAATACATGATATTTCCAGGAAATAAAGCAGCATTATCAGATAGTTCTCGGTTCAAAAATTCACCCAAACAATTCATTACACCACTAATAATTATTTTATTACATCTTATGGAAAGAAAGCATGACAGCTAGCTCCTTACACCACGATTTCACTCTAAAGAATTCATGTCCATAGGCCTGAACTCAAGACTATTTAAAAAGGTATGTGGGATGGAATAGAGTATACTACTGGATGTAAGTTCCATCATCAGTCTTCCCTCATCCCTTCTACAGGAGTTAAAAAGGCATTATGACCTAGAAAAATTATTTCACTTCTAATGAAATAAACTTCACTTTGAACCTGGGCTTTCACAGCTTTACTACAACCTTTTACAAAAACACATTAACAGGAAAATATTGAGATACAAAATGAATAACATCTGCAATGGCATGCAACTCAGATTTTTCCAAGTAAATAAAAGCTGAAGGTAATAAAGTGGGCTCCCATTATTCAGAGGTGTATAACAATGAAGTATGTAAAAAATTATTCTGAATAAAGCCAGACAATGCAAAGGAACTCACATTAAAATGCTTTCTGTTACTTAGCTTACTTTATTGATGCTAATAGACCAAGTTATTCAACCAAAAACTATTTACAACTGGGAGTTTGCAAAGGGATGAACAGCCAAAAAATAATAACTTTTTAACATGACATTGTACTATCCAGAATATCAATTCCCTCCTCGTTCATCCCTAGAAACAGCTTCAAACAAGTTCAAGGATGTTGAAACATCGGTCAAATTTTAATCACAGATTTGCTAACCATCAATGAAGTTGACATTGGTAGGCTGCTGTGCTACTTATGGCAGTTTCAGGGTTATGGGAAGAATGTTCCTCCCAGGGTAGTTGAGATTTCCCACTTATTTTTTTTCCAAATGGTAAGAAAACATCATTACCACCAAAAGATTTTCCTAAAGCTACACTTTCTATTCACAGGTTCTTCCAGTTTTGAGATGAAAATGATTGATTGTTAAATTTATTTAATGAGAAATCCAAATGCAAGTGCCAAAAAAAAAATTGCACTTCATAAGAGCAACCAACTAACATCACTGAACCTGTAATGAAGGAAAGGTAAAAAATCTTCATGTACCCTGGGAAAAATTTCATTACCATTTTTTCTCAAACATAGAACGGTTCCGTTCAATGTTTTAGAAAGAATGTTTGTGTGTTCCTTACAAGCTGTTAAGTGTTTCAGCCTATTCATTACATATGTATATATTTTACAAGTCCATGCATTTGGCTCAAAAGAAAAAATATATTTAAATGTCAGAACTAGGCCAATAGGAAAGCATTAAATCCAGGAAAGGCTATGAGATGCAAAAGGAACCTCAAGAACCGAACCTGCAAGTACAAGAGGGACCCGACTGCAATGACGACCCCGATGCAGAAGCCGATGGCCAGACAACCAAATATGAACTCGTACGGCCCCATGATGACGAGAGGATGGTAGGTGTCCTCGTTGAACATGTACCATTGCTAGGATGAAAGATTTCGGTCCGACAAATACGACGGGGGAAGGACGAACGAGAAGAAATCGCGAGGAAGGGACGTACGACGTGGAAGGCTCTATATAGAGAGACGGAGATGACGATGGCTGCGTGGAGACAGCCTACGATGGCAAAGAAGAGGAAGAGAGTGAAGTTGGCATGGTTTAAATGCCCCACACAATTGTTGATCCATGGGCAGTGGTGGTCCATCTTCATCACGCAACGATTGCCTGTAGAACGACCAAGAGAAATCATCATTAGTATCAGCTACAGACACATCTGCTTTTCCTTCTGTGAAGAAAGCTTTCTACTTGAGGATATCATGGGACCTACAAGGCATCAATAGCTGTCAGTAATATGGGTCATAATGAAAACCTATCTGGGCCTAATTGAATAAAATAAAAAATAGTTTTATTCAAAACCATGGCACTGGGAGTGGCCTTTATATTCTATGTTCTTTCTTTATATTCTATTTAGAGTTCAAGCAGATACTTAGTCTCACATCGTCTGCAGTGATGGGCCCTAGGAGCCTTGTATCCTTCGCAGATCTCACAGTACTGAAGAACGCTGTCGACCGGACGACCCTGAGTGAACAGTTCCACGTTTTCTTCCTTTTCTTTCTCCTCGCTCTGGGAATCCTCGTCCGAAGCTTCCTCCTCTTCGCTATCCGTCTCCAGATCCGACTCGTCGACGCCGGCAAAACGATTTGCCTCCGAGTTGAACTCCGAATCCTGATGGGGAAGAAAATTGTGACCTAAATATTTCAGAAGAGACTGGTGCACATTACAGCCAAGATTCTCTCATCTCACACCGACCGGCTTCCAGCCCTTCTTCACGTAACCCGGGCCGATGAACACGGAGCAGAGGTAGTTGTAGAGTACGAGGCCATTCCAGGAGAGGAAAACAAGGAAATGAAGTAAAGCAAACGGGGATTCGGCCGGTGGGCACCATTTCAGCAGGCAACGTACTCCAATGAGAGTGATGTATTTGATGATGACTGGAAGGAGAACCAAATCATACCTTAGTCTAAGCCTGAAAAACATCTACAGGATGAGAATATTAAGCATATGTCAATTAAAACCAACGTGGGCTAGAATAGTAGCCTATGCAATTATAAGTTAGGTAAGCTTTGTGCTAAAGTAATACCATGATAATTACAAGAAAGGGGGAAATGATGGAGGGGGGCTCTGTCAAAAAGCATGCAGAATGCATGCAGTTGGTTGTGGATACAGTTGAGAAATGAAGCTCATCAAATATTTGATGCAGCTTCAAGATATGGATGAAAAGCACCATCACTCTACTGGACACCCTATTTGATTTTAGATGGTTCTCTTCTTTAGCAAAGCCTCTCTGATGAAGCTGGGAAGCAAAACCCACCTGTGGCAAATGCAAGAAACTCAACTTAAGTGATTTATTAACAACCCAATAACTTAATTCGATATTTAGGTCCTGGATCGACATTGCCGTCTTGGCTACGTTAAAAGGGAGCGGCACAGTTCTACGCCCCAGTTTCTACTGAAGCGAGGACCAAGCTGGCCCGACTAAAGCACAAAGCCCGAAGCAAAAACCTGAATTCAGATATTCTCAGGAAATGAACTTACACAGCGCAATGAGAGGTCCCCAATGACAGATCCTGCAGCAGCCACCAAAACACATGGCTTCAGAGTCGTCCTGAAGCCAACAGAACTGAAGAGAGCAATCTCTTCGAAATTTACTCAATCGATATGGCGTCCGAGACTCTCCCCCACGCGTCGTGCACAACCCACATAAATTAAGGAAGCCTGCCAGCGGGTTGACTCGAGTCGACTACCGGGACGAAGGGGGAGCGCCATCTTCGTTTATTCGAGTCTCTCCAGTGACACCTTCCGGAAGGCATAAGAACCATCAAGTTCGCCACTGTAATCATAGAGGGAAGGACATCCGAACTTCATCACTTTCGTGTCTGGATCAGTGCATTTCTTGAACTCGCTTGGGAAGTGAACGTCCGCTAGAGCGACATCCGTATCAGGCTCAAGTGAGTTGGACATTTTCGCATTAGAACATCCAATCTTTCTTTAAGTTAGCCCAAGCCTAAGAAAATGTTCACGACGATATACTCAGACACGGAAAGGGTTGGTGGCTGAGGCAACGAGAGGCCGAATGGTGCTCGGCGTGATGACGAGACGTGAGCGATCGTCCGAGGCAAAGCAGGACCAAACTAATGATTTCGGATCGGTTTGGTTGTCGTTTTCAGTTCATTTCTCTGCTTGTCGATTTAAGGGACGATTGCCTCTTGCATTCGGTCGAATCGGTATTGGAAACTGCTCGCCAAGAATCATTTCTAAAGATAGTTCCGAGAGGCGAATGATCCTCGAACGGAAAATTTCCTCCTCGTGTTTTCTTCGAGCTTGAAGGAAAAAATGGTTGGGTCCATGTTGAAAACGGCGAGTGGAACAAGGTAGGCCTTCTCTTCGATTGCTACGAACCGTCGAGTTTCCAGGTGTTTTTTTTTGCTTTTATTTTTCAAGTGGTTTTGCGTTTTGAGGAGTAAAAGTCGTGAGTGGGAGGGAAGTCGGGCCACCCCCACCAAGAGGGAAACCAACTTCCGCCTTTAAACTCGAAATATCCCTCCTTGTCGGAACGGGATGGATGACTCGTAGGAGAGGAGCGGAGGAGGATCCCCACAGCGCCCCAAAGCGAGTAGGAGAGGAGGAGGAGGAGGGCGGCGAAGGAGGTGATGGCGAGCGTTCTCCACAGTCGCGTTTCTCGCTCTGCGTTTGCGAGGTGGAGAGAAGCGAGGGCGAGGGAATCGTCCGGCGGAGAGCGAGTCGAGTTCCCTTCTCTTCTCTCTCTTCCGATCTTCGTTTCGTTTGCTTCTGTGCGTGTCGCTTGCAGTCGCGTTCTCGACGAGGTGCGGTCCCCGCCCCCTCGATGCCGCGTCTCCCCGTCCTCGGGAAAGAGGGAATCGGACGACCCGAACCGACGACGAAATCTGACGGAGGGGGAAAATGCTCTTTGCTCTCCGATCGTCCGATCGGGCCCGAGAGCGTTCGCGACGACTCCGTTCTCTTCCGTTCCTTCTTCGTCCCGGATCGGACGCGAACCCTCGACGAACACGGGGACGACGACTCGATCTACGAGACCGGAGTCAGAGCCCAGCAGCTCAGCCGCGAACGCCAGCCGACACGGCGCCATCTCGGGCGAATCGAGGAAAACTCGGACGAGTCTTCGCTCCCCGGCTCCCAGCCGACACACGGCCGGCGCCGCCCTCACCCCGCACTCCCTGCCCGCCCTCACCCTCACTTCGATCCTTCGGCCGGAATCCGCCCTGCACCGGACCAGTGCCTCGGACGTGTAGGCGTCGTGGCGAGGGTCGTAGAAGAACTCGAGGGCGTCACCCGGTTCCACTTCCAACAGCTTCCCCGTCCGAGTGGAAATTCTCCGTCCACGCGCCGCCTCGCCCTCGAACGACATTTTTCTCCAGATTTTCCTTCTCTTTTCGGGGAATCCGTTTCCAGGCGACGCTCCGAACCAGAACCGTGCCAAGACTGCAGAGAACGACCCCCCTTTATAGCAATAGATCCTCGCGCCCTCGTACCCGATCGCCAGTGTTGCTCGATTCCGAACTCCCAACTAACGACAAACATCGGAATTCCGAAAACTCAGAAATTCCCCGAAAAAGACATGCTCCTCATTTTCCATGCATCGCGAATCGTCAGACCTGCACTCCTACTCCACCTTTTAAGCGTATTCACTCTTAACCAACACGGCTTCCTACCATTTTGCTTCCATAGCTCCAACGGACTTTTAATTCCAGCAGCCAACCATTCTTGAGGAGTAGCTCTCAGGCACTAAATCACGACTCATTCAAGGTCAGTCCTTCACCCATATCTCTTTCCATGCAGGCAGTTCTGAAATTTTGCGCAGAGAAGGGACAAATCTGAACTATGAGGCGGGTGGAGCTCAAGCCCCAGCCAAGGTCATGGGTTGCCTCTGCGGGTTGCCTTCATGGGTTGCCTCCACAACCCAGGTAACACATGACATTGAAACAACGCTGAATGTGGAACGAATGTGCAAATGTTGATGATTGAAGATGAACATTGAATCGATGTTTTTTCAATGTTCGGTGTTACCAAGGTATTGCAGCAGAGGAACGACCATAATGAAGTACTAAGAGTCCTCACTAGATGCTATCCATGTTCCCCTGTAGCCGCAATATGCAATAACGGATCTGTCATCCTGCATTAAAGCGTTTTCTACCCCCTTCATCTTTTTTTTTACGTAATTAATGAGCATTTATATGAGAGAAATGGCTTTGATTGCAGAATCTGATTCTGAAACAAATAAAATGTCCAAGTTTAGCATGGGCATTAATAAGTCTATGGGATTAGAGACATGTAGAATAAGTGGAACAACAATTAACAGCGATGCCATTCGCAAATCACCCGAAGGAGAGGCCAAGGGGATTTGTTCTCATTCTCCAGCCCATGCCAGCCCTCAAATGTTCCAGTGCCATTTGCTAGAACGTAGGAGGGCACGTCCCTTTCAGTACTCCACCCTCTGGATCTGTAGGGAATGAACTGGATTTACTCATCTTAGTACCCTTCCGAGGGAAGAAGGAGACTCACCCCTCGGGCGGACTGCATGGTCGTAGCCTCGTCGCTTCAGAGCGGCACTCCGAGAGGAAAATGACCGGCTCGAAGGGACGAGAAGGACGAGACCGAGCTCGCCGTTCGCACAGGCGGTGAGTCACTTGCGTCCCCACGACTCTGTAAAAAATTGCTTCCCATCGAACGAAGGACAAGCCAACCCTGTTTCTCGTTCCCTCGGAACAGGCATCGTTGGAATGCAGACGGCAAAGTTGGGGATTCGAGCAACTAGAGCAACTACAGAGGCTTTATTTGACCATTTTTTGATCCAGAATATTATACCTTTTTACCACTTCTTTCGGCAACTATCATATTCCATTTCGCGCCCTTCATTCTGAAGAATAGCCCTGCGCCCTTCTTTTCATAGTACCAGAGCTTTACGGAGCACAGGGATATATAACTACTCCTGTTCCTCACTGATAACTTTGCGGCGCCGATCCACAAGGGCACGCTTCAGGAATCCAAACGCAAAGAAATCCAAACCCTGTTTGGATGACTAAAAACCCTGTTTTTGGATGTAAATAGACTGGGTTTCTCTGCTGACAGAAAGGTACAACCAAGTTTAATCGAGCGTCAAATTGTACAAGCACCTTTCACCGGCCACGTGGCGCTACGATGAACATAACGAATAGCTTTCGACAGAAGCTTTTTGTTTCGTACCGGTAATGCGTTAGGCTTTATGCCTTAAATTCACGCCTTTCTTCGTTTCCCGCCTCTTTCCATCGCGAACGATGACATTCAAAACTTTTGCCTTGGGAACGCGGCATCCTTTCGCGAAATGCGTACGAATCGTCACTCTGTGCGTGTAACTTTTCACGGAAAGACGATTCACACGCACGTCTCCGCGACACGGTCGACACGCCTCATCAAACGCCAACTCAATAGTCCCTTATTTTCCATGCCGAAAATGGACATCTTGCCCAACAATTACGAGTCACACGAAAGCTACTCATCCTTTTCCCATTCTCACTCAAAATGGACCTGTGTACACGTATTGGGAACTATACTATGTTCATTTTCGAACTAAGTTTGACTAAAAGATAAGGAATTTAGAGAATGTTGTAAAAAATTACTTTCGGCGATCGACTTCAAAACAATATTTTATTGAATGAGGCAATTGAGTGAAACACTTGGGATCGGGAAAGGGGTGCTCAAAACAGTACGGACCGGAATTCATGTATTCATGGAATGACGAGCTAAGGGACTCGTTTTACTTCGTTGGTCTGCATTCATGGGGTCGGTTCTGTCGTTGAGTACTTACAGCTTCCAAAAATATTTTCAGCATACGCTCGTGCGAATCGCACAGATGATCGACTCCCAGACCAATATCATACCTAGGGTAACCACATAATTGAGGGGAACGATTGAAAAAGGTCCTTAAAAGTACGCATCATCTTAGAGTGCAGATGTTGCTAAGGACACAGAAACTTCACCGACGAAGGACTTGCATTTCACTCGTCTCCCATGAGGCCACTCATCCCATTGAGACTCCACACAGCCGCACACCTTCCGAGTTTCGACGGTCGAGGTCATCGGCAGGCATGGAGATGACGTTTGCGCCAAATATTCTGGATGACATTCTCCCTTTTCCACGTAAAGAAACAAATTCAATTGGCCTCTAGGATATCTATTCTGAGAGGTACAAGTGTGCTTATGAACAAGCTTTCTTCATCACGATTACTTTGAAACGTTGCTTGCACACAGATTGACCCGTTGTACTATGAAAACCCCACTTACTGCTGATATCGAAACGAATTACTCGGCAAGAATCCATCGATACCCACTAGATGGAAATCCCTTGTTTTTGCGACGAGTGTCCGATCACTAGGAAAAGAACCACAACCGCAGAATGCGAAACCTTCGAAAGTACTGGACAAGAAAAGACACGTACCGAGGGATCTTGGGTGAAGAGGAAACGCACAGATTTTGGAGTTCGTGCGTGAGCATGAGCGTGAACGTGAGTCTAGAGAGTGGGAATTTAATGTGGAGGTGCTGCTTTTCATGACGAATTCCGACATAATTTATGAGAATGTCCTGTCATATTGCTGAAAATGGACGTGTGTACACGTATAGGGAACTATACTATGTTCATTTTCGAACTAAGTTTGACTAAAAGATAAGGAATTTAGAGAATGTTGTAAAAAATTACTTTCGGCGATCGACTTCAAAACAATATTTTATTGAATGAGGCAATTGAGTGAAACACTTGGGATCGGGAAAGGGGTGCTCAAAACAGTACGGACCGGAGGCTGTGACAGTACTTCTCTGCACTCGTGAATATCAATAGCGAAGGTTGCTGCGGCAGCAGCGTCCGAGGACTTTACACTTCTCGCAAAGGCTTGACGGGTGACTTGGCTTAAGTGAATCTCCCGAATCGTCCGATTTGGCCAGTGGAAGCTAGGAGAGAATGGACTTTAAAATTGTAAGCAGTTAAGGAAACACAAGTCTAAATGTTAGCCGAAAATAAGCCTAAACTTATAAACAATCTTTAATACAGAAGGTTTTTCCAATATTGGAACCGAAATATTCCTTGCTTAAACTCTTTCGGTCCCGGTGAATTGAGTGTGCTTTGAGCATAGAACATCATTTGAATGGTATGGGGTTCGTTTGAAAATTACTTGATATCACTCAAAGGATTTGAGACCATGAACATGAAATAAAGAAATACATCTGCAATTTATTACATACATGGGGGAATCTATTCAAGAGAATACCTTTTTCTATTGCTATTCCTACAATCTCGAGCTCTTCTTTAATTTCCTTCCTTCTTTCTCCTTTGGAAGACTCAGAAAATGTGTATTTATTCTTTGAATGAATGTTTCAGCAGCATGAAAGTTTCCCCAACACGATATCTATCATTCCTCAAGGTAAACATTCCATTGCATTTTCAAGCACTTGTTTCACGTGTTTCAAGGGTTTCAACCATTTCAAGGGTTGAAAGAAAGCTAGCGATTAGAGAAAATTTGTCTCCTTACTTCTCTGGGACTTCTACAAATTTGGTTATGAAATAATTTGAAATCGAATTTTTGATGGCATTCTATTTCTACAACCCACTCCATCCACCCTTCTCTACGGAATTCACTAAAGCTAAGCCTAGGCCTAACCAACAGAATATCTTTAGGTCACCCCAAAGCCTACCTTCTTCTTTCAAAAGAAACTCAATTCTCGACTTACGGGGCCAATTAGGCATCTAAGGATGAATCTGTGGGTTTCCAGAGATGTCGTTGAGGACGTGTAACATTCAGCCGATTTGAGGCCTGTTTCGTGTTTCATGAACCATTTCAGTGGGGACGTGGAACGTTAAGTTTATCTGGAGTTCCTCGAACCGTCTCGAATAGGTCTGAAGAGGGAATGCCTCCAGAAAGTACGAAATGCATGGCGCGCGCCATCTTGGTAATTCAGCGATGTCCAGATAAGATTTTTCCTCATCCCAGCACACCGATCAATCACTGCTAACCACTGCTTCATCCTCAGCTCAACTCATGAAATCAGCATGGAAGTGTCTCATACAATAAAAAACAAAGGTCCAAACGCTGACAAGAAGGTTCAAATAGTCTTGAACCTGGCATAATTTCGACATGATACATAGCAACACTGGGGAAACGGATCGGAGCTGGCGCTCTAAACCTAAATGAACTAATGAGCCACCTAAATGAGCTAATTTCATTTTCATGGCGAAATGGTGCATCGCTAGCAACGAAAAGGCCATTTTTCGTCATCTACAAGTCAATATCTTTCTCATGGCTGATAGGCGCAACCAGACTCAAGACACTCTAGCAATAAGTTCGGGGGTTGTAGCACAAAACAAAATAATGCTTTACTGTACATTTTCCTCTGAATGTAGATTGCCCAATATCTAGTAATAGCATAAACCTGGCATCTCCTCTGAATGGCAAACGTTTGTCATCCAAATCCTCGGGATCTTTTGGATCATGACTCAGATTCTCACTGGAAACTGTCTCATATTCCCTGCATCTGAGACAGTTCGCCTGGTACTCCGCTATGGCGAAAGGAAACTCTGACGTCAGGCCAATAAAAAACCCCTCAAATTGATACTTTCCCATTGGAAATCTTACGTGGCTTTTTGAAATGAAATTTATTCCCTAGTAATACGATATCCATCGTCCCATATGACTCTGAAAGTCCGAGTCTTTCTACGATCTCATCAGGACCCCGAACCTTGTGTTAACTGATCGATTCGTACCTGTTCGTGTGGGTAGACCATGATGAGGCAGGTTTGGCACTGTTGTCCCATGTTCGCCCAGCTGTTCCCACTCATCCAGAATCGTCCGCATTTCTGGCATTGGAATTTTCCAAAGACACGAGATGGTCCTTGATACGGTGTCAACCCCACACCCTTTGGCTGGGTCTACACGACGAACCAAATTTAGACGTTCAGGAACAGAACGTAGCTCTATCGCGCCCTTTCTGGTGTTATCGAACGAGCCTAGAAGAATCGTGCAAGTAAAGGCTTCTACCGGATAGAGACGTTTGGACTCTTCAGGTCTTCCTCGCGTGCTCCTTTCCTCTCTCCTGGATCACTTCCACTTCCACCACTCATCTCTATTACGGTATCACGTCCGAACAGGTGATAGGTCGATGGCTATGTCCACCGGAAATAATGAGATTGAAGGGTATAGTCGAAACGTCGTCATGAATTTAATCGCTATGGATAGTCGAAGTTGCAAGACCCATCCTATCCTCGTTGAACCAGGCCGACCGTGGCCGTTAAGAAGGGGAAAGTTTCACCAAAGACTCAAGAATGTCCCATAGCTATTCCCTGACTCATCCGACAATCCGTGCAAGACACCATGATCGACCTATCGACTGACATCCCTCCGTTCTGGGTGCGTCTTGGCGAAAACGGGAACGTGTTCAGCGTATTGAGGGCAGGGAAATATGACCCAGGAGCGGGAAGTAAGTCTGACTTTTCAACACCGACATCTTCACCGAGAAGATACATTTTCGAAGTTAAGCATTCGCTATCTCTTTAGATGCTATGTACCTTATATTCAATTGTTTCATTTCTACATCTCCATACGCAAATTGCGTGGCCGGAATTCTATAATATTCAAGTCCTTGGAAGAGAAACTGCAGTAAAAATGTTGGAACCTCATCTACGTCATAGTGATGCTCACTTAAATTGAGTCATATGCGTATTAGTTTCAGTGTTGACACGAGAGCAGCCGCGGAACCGATTCCAAAACGACGGTAGATCGTAAGCAAAAATACCCAGGGAAATACTTGAAGCGATTAATAGGTTTGCTAGAGTGTTGTAACCACTATGGTGGGCATTGTATCTTGCAGTTTCGAAGAATGTTTCAAATTCCAAGGTCACAGACCCCCAAAAATGACTGCCAACGCAACGCTGAAAAGCATGATCAGAAATTCAGAATAATTTTAAACTTGGGAAATTAATAGAACCATCCCAGTTTGAAAATCCCCTGAAAAAAACTTTTCCACAATGAGAATTTCTTGGAGATCACAACGTTGGAAAAAGGTTGCAGCTTTTGGAGTTTCGTTTGAACTCTATTGAGTGTTGCACGTAGATGGCCCTCCCCTCCACAGCCCAAACTATAGGAGCTAGAAAAGTTTTGAATATATATTTGGAATCCTTGTTCACTTTTGGTTCTATTCGATCCCAGTTTGTCGTTTCCGATGTCGTATGATAATGAAAAAAACCTATATTCATCGAGAAGCTCGTGAAGCCAGAGCTGAACGCGTCACTCGTTCGTGGGTTTTGGAAAAGGTGGAACGCGTTCGGCTTCTGCCTGAGGGAGCCCTGCTTTTCGCAGCTTTGACCGCACAGGGAAATGCCGAAAAGACGCAGGGGATCGACTTCTTCGGAAATCCTCGAAACTCTCCCGATCCGAGAGCATCGGGGTCGTCCCGAAAGATCAAATCGAGGCTCTCATGCACACGGAGAGCAAGCAGCATGGATTCTCCCGAGAAGCCTTGCGAGTGAAGGATCATCACCAGAGTATTGAAGGACATGGGAGATGACACGGAATTCTTTAAGCGTCTCTTTTCATCTGACTCCGCTCGTCTTAAAGCTTTCAGACACACAGCCAAGGTTCACACATATTACTGCAAGTACATGTGTAGATTATAAAATGAATGCTCTATTGATATGTGAGTTTTTTTTTCCTAGCTATAATAGTTAAGGCCATGGAGGGGGGGGGGGGGGTATGTGCAAACCCGGTATATTTAGGGTTTCCAAGCTCCTCTTCGTCCGACTTAATTCCCTGCTGGAAGTGTGGTTATCCGACCTGATTATTTTCACGGACTATCGAAAGATAACGCTCGGCCTGCTCAAGACGGACAATGCTAACCAGACACCTTAACGATATGGAGAACTCCACTGCAAGCACCGCGAGGCCGTCTCCACGCGAAAAGGAGGTCGCCGTGGAGACGCCTAGCGTCACGTGGGATCGATCCTTGATCGATCGATCCGTCCTTGAAATGACCTTGTCCTTTCTCTTGTGCATTTAATCGCTTTTCAAGCGAGGGGCGAGAAACTCCAAGGAACACCGTCACTCACGGACTAGAATCAACTCAACTGATGGCGTGTATTCGTGAAATGACGAGCTAATGGACTCGATTTACTTCGTTGGTCTGCATTAATGGGGTCGGTTCTGTCGCTGAGTACTTACAGCGTTCAAAAATATTTTCAGTATACGCTCGTGCGAATCGCACAAATGATGGACTCCCAAACCAATATCATACCTAGGGTAACCACATAATTTAGGGGAACGATAGAAGAAGCTCCTTAAAAGTACTCATCGTCTTAGAGTGCAGATGTTGCTAAGGACACAGAAACTTGACCGACGAAGGACTTGCATTCCACTCGTCTCCCATTAGGCCACTCATCCCATTGAGACAAATGATGGAAAGTCCGTGTTTATTGATTCCTATAATGAGACTAGGCGAGACGTATGTCAAGGTACTAAACAATCCTGCGAGTGATGATTCCAGGGAAAGAGTGAAGGGAACTTTTGTGTACTGTGCGAAGAGCAAGACCCTTACCTCCATCTAGTGGCCTGACGAGGAACTTCAAGGTGTTCACTTCAGAACGAGCGATGAGGGAGCATTTGGTGAGTAATAAAAGAGTACATTTGAAAAGCTCACATTGTGCTCACTTTTTTACAAAACGCCCTCTAACACACAAAGAAAATAGTATTAACTACGATTTCGCCAAGTTTGAACAACCTGGTTAAAAAGGTTAAAAGAATGGAGGCAGACAGGCATTACTTTCAGTACACCCCTCGTACTTTGCATACCACACAAAAGAAAATATTTTCAGTTATCCATTAGTCGATTGCCCATTGCCCCATAATTGTGTCTAAAGTGTCCATTCCTGGAAGTTGCCATGAAACTCATAATTTTTAACTTAAGTTGATGAAGCTGACACTTCGTGATAATTTGCACAAAATCACTTTCCTACCTCTGCCAATGAATACTATGGCCATTCTCTACGACGAAATGTGGATTTTTGATCCCGTTTACCGAGAATGTCCTCACATGCATTTTAAAAATCAAATTCGGGTTTCAGGGCAAAAAAAAAAAAACGTTTTGGATGAAGTCGTGCAAACTGCACCTTATTTCACTTACTTTTCCGAAACTGCATTTGGTCGATTTGATCAGGTCGATGAAGGAAACTCTAAAAACGACTCTCATTTTCTTGGACTGCCGCCCCGAAAGCTTTTGATGGGCAGTTCCCGATGGAACATTGAAAGAAATGCTGAGGCACAGCGTGCTATCTCGGCCTGTATGGGCAAAAACGACCAAAAATTAGTTCGACATAGATCAAGTAAACGAATATTTTAGGAGCCATGAAATATTACGAAATGCGACACGTAGGATTGAAGAGGAATTTCATGATAAAATTCCCGACAAATGGATTTAACGACCAAAGAAGTACTTGGTCGTGTACCACATTATCGATAACGGTGCCATGCCAGCATCAGTTTTGTCTTACTTCCGTCCATTGATAACCGGAATCTTCAGCGAATCCTCAGAACGAACTCGCTTACAGTCAACGTACAATTCCCCACGCGTCAATACTTGCTCCGGAATCAGTGGACCGACTCGGCCGAATGTCTCTCCCAGAGACTTGTTTGTGGTCTTACCGTAGGCACGATAGGAAACCGACGTCGACGAAGATCGAACCGTATGTGACGTCGGATGACGCGTCCAGTGAAACTCTTATCAGCAAATTAACGTTGCCATTCGGCGCACCCGTGATCACCTAAACGTTTAGAACATTGGCGTTCGTGTTTCTCACGATCACGAGCGTGCCGTTGCAAAGGCCATTCCCAATCGAGAGAATCCACAGAGAATCCTACGTTAACTCCAACTTTAAAGCTTAGGACGTGCGGAGGGAGGCTCAGAGGATTGAGGGTGTCGAGGAATTCAACCGAGAAGTTGACCTGCCGATCGGCATCATCATCACCATCGTCGTTCCTCAGTGTAGATACTGTGAGAGGTCCGCATTTCGCCTTCCGATCGAGACGACACGTCCTCATCGACAAAAGGGGAATACTCCTTTTTGGGACGCAGAGTGGCTTGCTTCCTGCTCCGTTTGGCACCGCAGACTCCATGCCGTCTTCCAAATAGATCTTTCGTCAAATCATGGAGCGAAGGCAAGGTATGAGTTCCATTCATGAAAACGCGCTATTTAATATGGTCTCCCTGATTCCAAGAGTTTCGATATCGCTTGTAGTCCGGGAAAGTGGGTGTCTTCCGAGAATCCGGGAGTTTTCCGAGAATCCGGGAGTCTTCCGAGAATCCGGGAGTTTTCCGAGAATCCGGGAGTCTTCCGAGAATCCGGGAGTTTTCCGAGAATCCGGGAGTTTCGTGGGAGTTTTAAGTCCTGGCAAGTTTTTCCTCGTGTGCCGTAAGTTTCGTCACACCCAGATGTTTCACATCTCACGGTTGATTCCTTTTGCGAGAAGAGGGAAATCGAGTCGATTATCTTTTCCTGATGAAAAGGTGTCGATTATAAGAATTCACCATCGGATGATAAGAAAGAAACGAAAAGACCACAGAACGATTGCAGTCCCACTCAATGCGGGCGGACGGAAGAATGGATGCATGTGGGGCATGGGAGAGGGAGGGGAGATAGCATTCCCATCTCCTCGTGCGAGTTGGGATCCATTCACAGGATTGAGACGACTGATTTACTTGTCAAATCGGCTATCTCAATCCTATTCTGAGGTGCCTGTCGAGACCGCGAAACGGATTGCACCTCCGATGTAGCAGTTAGACATCCGTACCGACGTGGCCTTTCTCGGGAGTGATGATGCGCTGCATCATTCGCTCATTTGAGGAATCCATTACGTCACCTTGGATATCGAGCCATCGTCCACCCATCCTCTGAGCCAGAGTTTCCTGGAGACTCCTTAGACTGGATCAGCTCTTTACACCGATTTCCTTGGAGAATTCGAATGTCTACCTCTGTGGTGTCTGGAGAAAGATCGGGCAACATCTGGAAATTAATGGGTTTTAATTACAGCTGTTTCAAGTATTGACTCATTATAGCGGCTACTTTGGCATCATCTGGCAGCGGTTGTACGAACCTTTGTTCGAGCCGCTGCCAGATGGATGGGGAAAAACCATCACGAGACCAAGAAACCGTGGGAAGAGGGGCTCTTCCTCAGACCTTTATTTACCAACTAGTGTCCCGTGGCCGCAATTGCGGCCATCTACCGGTTTATATACCTTTTCCTCACTGCTCATCAACTAAGAGCAGTCTCATCCAGGTTCCCTCTGCACCATAATAAATGAAAGTACTTCGTGGGTTTTTCATCCATTGCGGGGATAGGGGAGGTGGCGGAGATGAAAATGTGTAGATGGTCATGCGGATGGACGAGGAGGGACCAGGAACGGAATGAGGAGGTGAGGGGGAGACTGGAAGTGAAGAGTGTTATATCAAGATGCAGGAGAGCACGGTTGGAATGGTATGGACATGTGGAAAGAAGGAAAGAAACCTCTGTTGGAAGAACAATGGCGCTGGGTTTGCCCGGAAAGAGAGGAAGATGAAAATGGAGATGGATGGATTGTGTGAAGAAGAACATGAGAGGTATGGGTGCTGAGGAGGAGGATGCCCAGGACAGAGACAGATGGAGGAGATTGGTGTCTGCTGCAGCGACCCCTACATGAAAGTGGGAACAGCTAGTAGAAGAAGAGAAGTTTGATAATTTGAAGAGAGCAAATTTGTGCAGGGAAAACTTAGAAATTTATTCACTTTGGGTCTGAATGCCACAGTTCCATATGAAAAGATCATGAGGGCAATTCATGAGAGGTTTCTGAACCTGAAGAGATTCATCACGGACCTATGACTACCTAGATAAGCCATTATAGATGCCTCCACCACAGTAGGATCAGAGATAATTGAAAGATGTATGTTGGCATTCAAAGAGAGAATGAACCAAGTCATTAAAAAATGAAATCGAAGGGTATAGTCGAAACGTCGTCATGAATTTAATAGCTATGGATAGTCGAAGTTGCAAGACCCATCCTATCCTCGTTGTACCAGACCGACCGTGGCCGTTAAGATGGGAAAAGTTTCACCAAAGCCTCAAGAATGTCCCATAGCTATTCCCTGACTCATCCGACAATCCTTGCAAGACACCATGATCGACCTATCGACTGACATCTCTCCGTTCCGGGTGCGTCTTGGCGAAAATGGGGACGTATTCAGCGTATTGAGGGCAGTGGAATATGATCTAGTACTTTTCGTGCATGCACAGTTCTATTTGGAAATGAGAAACTCACAAAATGAAGGAAGCGAAGACAAGTCCCTCTTCTCTGGGCAGCACACGATCGACCGCCGCTGCCAGCCATCTAATACCTGCTTTTTTTTTCGAGTTGTCCTATCGCCCCTCCTTCTTTCGCGTCCAGTACGGACTCCGCACCAGACCCATCACCAGACATGAAAAACATTAAGTATTTAAGGGTATAGCCATCACAACATCTCCATAGTTTAAATGAAGAGCTTTGGACAGTGCACCTACAGTGCAGCGGCTATCCTGATGACCACTCTGCAGGGGCGTGGCCAGTGTTTTCTTTTCAATATTGACAGCTACTCCTCAATGACCACCCCTACTCTTTTTTTTATACGAGGTGAATTGAGGAGGTACTGATCACTGGCACAGCGCTATCTTTCCAAAAGCAGTGCTTTATTCCCCTAGCAGTAGCTATGTTTCTTATACACCAGGATGAAAATTCAACCAAGAATTGCAATGACATTGAGCCTTTTTAAAATTGATTCCCTGATACAGTTAGTAGAATGAACTTATTACATATCGCTAATTTTTTGAGAATGGGAAAGGGCAGTGACCGAATATTTCTCCCATGAAGGTGACAATGCAAATAGGCATTCATGAGCAGGTGAAAGAAGCCCGTGACAAAAGTGTGACCTTCCAGCAGGCAAAGTTCCAAAATGAGTATATCTAAAGGGTGCCAAACAATGATAGCCCCCCCCTGCCGGGGAAATACTGTAATAGCTAGAAGTGTGATCGTGATATAATCTGAAAGTACATCCAATTCTTCTTCTTTGCAGGTATTAACATGTGTGCTGCTGTGTTAAACGACAGTGAAAAAAAAAGATTTGTCGACCGCATTCGAGCAGTTACGTTTCGTGAGGCGCGTGAATGTCTGTGAAAACATTGGATCTATCTTGAAAGACAACGTTGAAAAAAGGATGCTGTCTGAACCTCTCGCAACTCAATTTAGTCGTACCAGGATGGAGGAGCATATCGATGCTGTCCTTCGAGAAATGGAGTTCAACACAGAACTTTTTGAGTCACTTTTGTCTTCCTATCCTACTCGTCTTCAAGCTGTTCGTGATGCCAATGGAGGGAACACTGAATATTGAGCTTGTAAATATAAACCCACAATAAATTGTGCTACCTATTGGTATTTTCATTTTTTTCCTACCAGGCTTCGTTTACTCTGGGGAGGGGGGGGCTATCATTGTTTG